>CAVNYN010270805.1:0-24947 GCA_963692815.1 Nyctanthes arbor-tristis | reverse complement strand
TAAAGTTTCAAAGATGTTGAGAATACAACGAATCAATTTATAGTTCAAGCATGTGGTTTGATTGATACAATAATAAAATATATTATTTAAGGTTTCAACATTAGAATGAGGTATTATGTGCAGTAAATAAGGACATATACACTATGCCATGCAAGCGGATTGGTCCAATTGAACGTAGGAGAAGATTTCTACTACTGAGTTTATTAGTTTAATTGTTTTTTTTACTTTTTCCATTGGTGTACATTCATGTTTTTATATTTTCAACTCATGCACAAATATTTCTCATTAGTTACTTTTCAAATTCCTAGTAGTTATATTTTTTTAACGTTATTCTTCTCGTACATCACACGGGTGTTATACTAATTATGAAAACGTTAGTACCTTAATTATGAAATTGCCACTATATTAATTACCAAAATGCCATTCTTTAACTTATTTTGTTTTTAAAACTTAATTGTTCCATTTTGGCTTACAAAATTTTTGTGCGTTTAATACTATTAATTTATGTTTTTTATTTTAATTCAAATATATTAATTTTTTTAAGTTTTATTATTTAACATTATTGTAACTTAGATACTTAGAACAAGTAGACTTTTATTTCGAACCGTTACGATTCAAATACGACAAACTCAACAAACAACAAGTTAAGTTTGTTAACAAACACAACAAACCGAACAAGTTAAGTGCTACAGTGCAATCAAGCAAGACAAGAAGACAAACATGTACATTAAAAAATTGATACTACTTGGTAAACAAAGATCACACTTTTCAATATTCTGGCAAATCACTCAATGACCGTCCAAGATATTCAAAGAACTGACTAAAGGAATATTATTTTGAGACCTTTCACCTCATGCTCTATTCTCTTTTGAGTAATTCTAATATGTTCAGCTTCCAAGAATCGACACACGTGGGGTTTTCCACTGTAGAAAAATCAGTGAATAAAATCTTGTTTTCCTCTTGTTCCTCTACAAAATTGAGTTTTCTCACTTTCAAGTCATGCCATTTTTATCTATCCTCACCGTCCTTCCGCAAATATTCTCCAAATTTACAATTTTCTTCATAAATCACTTCAATGATCTTTAAGCTGTCATCCTCATTTTTCCTCTTAAGTTTAGAATTTTTAACTCCAATTGGACGTTGAGTTGAAGGACTCCCATAATTTTCGTCATCGAAGTTCAAATTGAAAGGCAACACTTGCTGCTGCATTCGCGAGGACATGTAGTGGCCGTTTGATTCTCATTATTCACTTTGAATTATTATGAGAAATTATAATAAGGTGAAATAAGTGGTGTAAATTTAATAAAAATTTGAAATTTATGATTATAATCAAAACAGTGGTAGGTAAAATTATAATATGTTTTGAAAAAGAGAATCAAACACCCGCGTAGTCTTCCTGACTAGGAGAATCAGTCTCAGTGGAACTATTGTTGTCCTCCTGGCAAAGGAAAAATCTCTTCACTGGGTTTTCGTCATTGGTAAATTTATCCAAATCTTTTATTATGGGCCATACATCATGGAAGTTCCAACTAACTGCAAATTTTGGCTCTTGATGCTCCACCATCTTCTTTGTTTTAACATACTACGGAGCGAAAACAGAACATGTGTTAGATTAGGTTCAATAATGTACAATAGAATAATAGGCTTTATCGCTTACAACGTCATACTGAAGCAGTACTAGGATGAGTTTCTTCAATTTGGCGAATACATCCCCATATTTTTTTATTACAAATTTAATCACTTGCATTTGCTTATCAAGTGATTTCGTAGTATGCTGCTGCATGATGGATGGTGGAAGTTCATTGTTGTACTCATTTGTAACTCGAGCCTAGAGCATGTTCCTTGACTGATTTATGTAAATAATTGGATTTTAAGTAACATCTAGCCAAACGTGAACAAGATGCAAGTCCTCATTGTATGAGTAACTAGAACTACGAGAGTCAGATGCCACTGTTTGTTTCACTTAAGCTGTAATATTTTTGGATTTTCTCACAAGCTGTGTACATTACTTCTAGGGTTTAATTATTCATAGATAGAAGAATGAAGCATAAAAGAGATTAAACATCTCATAATCCAATAGTTGAGGTGCCACATCGCATTGAATGGTATAGATTATGCTCTTTGAATCTCCCTAGATTACCAGAGCTATGGATGATAAGTCTTGTTAATTGGAAAAGTGTGATCTTATGTCCTAAAATCTGCAAAGAATCGATTCCAATATTTGAAAAGAATCAATTCCCACGACTCTGAGTAGTCTGCTCTTTTATAGCTCCCAACCATAGGAAAATGAGTCATCTTTGATTGGAAATGACATGACAGGCCATTGTGGCGGAGGGCGTCACTAGATTTACAAAAAAAGGGCTGATTCAGAGGAAGCATTCTTCTGAAAAAGGTGCCATAAACGAGATGCACTGCCCTAAATAAAGCTGGCACGTGTGGGGATGTGGGGCTCGAAATTTACGAAAGGGAGAGGCATATTTTAAAAGAAGCATGCTTCTAAAAAAGGTGACATTAATGAGATGTCACATTCGTAAAAAAAAAAAGCTAGCATATGTAGGGAAGGGGCTCAAAATTTGCAAATGGGTCATGATTCAGAGGAACATGTCCATACTTCGCCTCCGTATTTTTTCCTTTAATTTTACTAGCTCACAAATGTTACACAACAAATTTTAGTACTCCCATAACATACTTATCTCCATAACCAATGCCAACTACTACAAACTTATCCTATCCTCCTGTTTAAGAATGGGCTATCTCTCATTCTTAGTACAACACATACGTTTAGTATATTAGAAAAATGAATTTCAACTTTGGAGTTTCTACTTCCGCTCGTTTATCTATATACCTTATTGATGAAGATGAAGGTGAACACCAAATATGCAAAGGAAATGATTGATGCAGAAACAGAAGTGATTGTTCGTATCCTCTTGGCTCAGTATATCAACCAACAGCGAAATGTAATGCCGAAACATGGAGGATCAATCCTGGGGCAAATTGTAATCAACCGTAAGCAAAAAGCTGCAGATGTTAACTTATTCAATATTTATTTGCTGAGATTCCACGATTTAATCAGGAGATGCTTCGGTATCGCTTTCACATGTCCCGAAGTCTATTCCTGCAAATACTTTAGGTAGTGCAAATCATGACAATTACTTTATACAAAAGACGAATGTGACAGGTAAGTTAGGTCTTTTTTCCTTTAAAAAAGATAACTGCTGTATTTTGAATACTAGCTTACCACTACAATAAGTCAGCAAAATAAAGGCGACATTTGTCACCCCTATATAGGTCATATTGTTGCCTCTGTTGATATATAGGAGCGACTTTGTTTTCCCAAGGCCGTCGTCCCAATATGCCTGCTGCTCTTGATATATTGCAGCAACTTGGTTGCCTCTATGGATTCAAATGTATTACAACAACAATGTCGTTCCTATAAATAACATATATTGCCCCTAAAACTCGATTCATTTTTAAAAAAAAATTATATAGGGGCAACAATTTTCGAAAAATAAAAAAAAAAAAGAAATGAAAAAAACCGTAAATGCACCAGCCATAATTTCCAATTGCTTGGTTGCCATCTTCTTTACAAATTACAATCCCAAATTCATTACAACTCATAATCCACAAACATAAAGCCAATCTTAAAAAAGTACTAAAATCACAAAATCTAACTCCAACAATTTAAAACTAAACTAAATTGAGCAAAATCATACTAATCAAAACAAGTCACAAAATCTAACTCCAACAACATATCTCTACATCAATAAGAGTGTTCTTATGAACTTAAATGATCAAAATGTTCCAAACACGTTATAATAATTTAAGTATACATCTTTCTACTGTATAAAAAGACTCACAACTTGTTCGCCCTGAATTGAAGCCCATTTGGTGCTTCCACTCTAGGGAAATTTTAAAATCTTCTGTCCTTCAATCTCTTCCCATCTGCATATTCATACCAGTTGCATTAAGTTCATCAGAAAAGTAATCAAGAAACAAATACAAAGTAGTCAGTCACATGTATCTGGTCACAAAATAATGAAGGAAAGTAAAGATTGTAACAATTCCCAACTCCTTTAGGGGGCAGATTTGGCCACCACCTCAGAATATAAACAGTGTTTGTGTCCCTCCAAGCTCTTGTTATCCTACATTTACCCCAACAGCATGTATATATAACTGAATTGCAAGAGAGAAAAAGAAGAGTAGGAGAAAATAAAGGATATATATATATTAAAATAATATGAGATTGAGCTTGATCACGTTCAGTCAAATTACCGATGAATGAATACAATCTAAGTAAAATGCAAATGAAACTCGATAGTTGGAAAACCTCTTAAGTTAATTTCTTCTTGAAGAATTCAACAAAGTGCATAACAATTTAGATTCTTTAAGCAAAGTTTTCATATATTTCAATCAACAAAGTCCAAAACTTATTTTGAAATTACAAAGTTGTGTCTAAAATGATCACGACGTTATTTTATGCATTTTTCGTTCAGTCTACCATCTAATGACAAAACCAGACGTGTGCTCTTCCGATCTATAGAAGCCCTAATAAACTTCAGGCTTTATGTTTGCCATCTTTTTTGCTTACTCATGTACACTTCAGACTCATTTGAAGTACATGCATAGCTTTTCTTGTCCCATTAACCAAACAATGTACAATCATTGCTGAAAAACAAAATGAAATAGCCCTAGTTCACAGACATCCCAAATCCAAAGTGTATCTCACAATGAAATAACTGCTTAGAAAGACTCTTGTTAGGCATAAAATATGCCACAAGCAGCCTCTAATACTAATGTATTTGGAAAAATTTCAAAAAAACCCTCAATATAGAAAGATAATTAACACCATCAGTAACATGTGCAAGCACCTTATAAACACTATGTAAACCATACATGTAATATCACTCATACTGAAAAAGAATACTTAAATCTCCCCAGACGAAATAAATGCTAAAGTAAAATATCAACACAACATAACATGTAAAAAAAGAATAATTTAGGGGAAAAATTCAAAGAGAAAGCTATTGAAATGTTTATATATTTAGGATAAATGTACAAAAGAATAATAAGAGTAGAGATTAGAGGATTCCCTGCCTTGAGTCTGACCAGAGATTGATATATATGCTGCATAGTGACAAATTCCACGACCTGTAGAAAATAATGACCTCAATTAAGCAATTTCAAAGCATAAATTAATTTAAGGGATAAAGCATAAGGTGCAGCAGCTCAATTCTCCTATAAGTTAACTAACTTTTGAATCATTAGTAATGAGGGGTTTCATTTGAACTTCTAAGGCAATGTGAATTTATTTACTCTGCTTAAGATATGCATTAGCTTCCATGTTAAAACATATGACAAGTACTCGACAAACATCTAAACAAAGCATATTGTAAAGAAGTTGTCCCATCCTAATCATACTTACAGGTCAAGCACTAAATACATACAAAAATGGCTTTTTATAAATCATTCACATAAGATGGAAAGAGCAAATAACAAGCATGCAATAATTACCATGTACAAACAGAGGAGGCCTCTACTGTGTCTAAGTTTGTGAAATAACTGGAAAGAACAGATTACATCAACTAAGAAAGGCCATTAGATTGTGAACCAGAGAAAGACATGCTGAATGATCATGTACAAACACAGGAAGCCCCTGACAGTTTCCTTAAATTAAGTAACTAAACAGACAGAAAGGCCCCAACTAGCTCACCACCATGCTTGCTACGAACTAGTGAGCCCAAAGCATTGATAATTCTCAAAATCTATTATTTCATAGATCCTATAACAATAAACAAGATCCTCATGAATCTGAGGCTATGTGAGATATCTAAAGAATTTATCATAATAGTATAATTTAAAATTCCAAATATGTTGCCTGGAAAGCTCAAGGATGTATCTCCCCATCCTAGTGTATCCAGATTCCAGGGCTCTGTTTATAGAACCAAGTATCATGAAAGAGTTTGTTTATCATGTGAGGCTATTGATAAACTATTGTAATGTCTCAGTGCGTATAGAAACTAGCAGAGCAATGGTCATAAAGAAAAAATATAGATAAGAACAAAAAAAGTTCAGATTACAACATTCTAGCAGAATAAAAGGAAGTCTAGTATACTTGAGCCATTTAGACATACATTTCAAGAGAGCTGAACAGAGGATAAATCCTCATAAAGCTAGAGGCAAAACACATATACGCAAAAACCCCCATACAATATTCCTCAACTGAGCCCCCCCACCCCCCCAAACAAAAAGGAAGAAGTTTCAAATTTTGTAAAAGAGTGAATAATTTGGGATATTGTCCGAATAAACCCTAAAGGATTAGTAGCCGGCCATATAAGAGCACAACCATTTCATCCCCCTTCTACTATATAACATGTATTGTAGAACTTAAACAGCCACACAATCTCAAGGAAGAAGATAGTACCGTCAATTCTAGGAAGGGAGATCAGCAGACTATCTTTGCACCTGCTTTGCTATGGATGAAAAGAAGAATTGGAGCCTTTTGGATTCTGGAATGAAAGGCCTACTTTTGAGATAGTGGTGGACCAAATTATTGAAACCCCCACCTTAGGTATTCGCGGCAAACAGAGTGCGTCCAATTTTCCCCTCACCTCATGTCTGGCGCCCAAGATTTGCCCTCGATTAAGAAACTGGAGGAATCCGATGAAGACAGTGACTTACCTTATGGCTAAACTTCGGCCGAAGAACTTCCACAAGCACTGCTAGACACCGATGAACTTTAGCCGTCGGGTAAATGAGGAAAAATGTTAAGGATTTTGGTTTTAAGGTTAAAGGGTTTGCAGCGTGGGTGTCTCTTGCTTTGAAAATACAAGTTTGCCCTTCCCAAATTGGAACGACGGTAACAAATTGGAGCACCCAATTCCAGTCACTTCTATATACCATACTGTAGACACGACTTATGAGGCGCTTCAATAAGAGTCACCTCTATATTGGCTACTTGTTGTACGACGTAGCAGCAGAGGCTACTGATGAATACATTAAAATTTGAGAATCTATTGGTATTGAGAGTATGAAGTGGTTTTGTCAATCTGTTGTTGAGATCTTAGAGCCCCGGTACTCTAGATCACCAAACTCAAATGAAATTGCTAGACTACTCTATATCGGTGATCTACTACGGAGGTTTATTAAAATGTTGGGAAAATCGTCCAACTGCTTGGGCAAAACAGTATACAGGTCGTAGCGGAAGCCCGACTATCATCTTAGAGGCAGTAGCCGACTATGATATATGGATATGGCATGCTCACATTAGGTTACCCCAGATCAAACAATAACATTAATGTATTGGAAAGATCTTATCTTTTTTCCCATCTTGCTCAAGGCATAGCGCCTCAAGCTCGTTATTTTATTTGAGGAAAAGAATATGATACAAATTATTACTTAGTTAACAGTATATACCCAAATTGTTTACTCAGAACCACTAAATCAGAAGCACAAGCTAGTGCATTAGTGCTTACTCTAAATTGTTTTCCTTAGTATTGCTATCATCATCATCATCTTTTTTGAATTAAGAAGCCTTACGTTTTATAGCGGTTGTTAAATTGTTCCACTTGACTATTTTGGAATCAAGGATTTAGGGTGTTGAACAACTTGTATATGGTTAAGGTATTACGCATAGTTTAAGTTATTAACTAAATTGAGTAGGGTACTGTACGTGGTTTGGTAGTGTAACATAATACTAGCTAGTATTGTCATATGTGAAAGTGACGTTGTAATCACATCAATGGTAATATTATGTGGCATCATTAGTACCGTTATGGCACCAAGTATCATGGTTTAGGATATTGAGTTACTAGTAAATGGTTTAAAGTATTGTACATACTTTAGGATATTATTATTATTATTATTATTTCTTCTTCCCTTTTTTTTAAAAAAAAAATAATAAGTGAGCCTTATGTTTTGTAGCAGTTTTCGAATCATTCCAATTGATTGTTTCGGAATCATGGATTTGGAGTCTTGAGTAACTCGTAATTGTTTTGGGGTATTGTGCATAGTTGGTGGTGCTCAGCAATTAGTAAATGATTTAGAATACTGAACATATATAGTTTAGGTTATTGACTAACTCGTATATGGTTTATTTATTTTTTTTTGAAGTACAATTACAATTCACATCATTGTAATACAAGTGCATATAGATATATCCTTCTGAAATACAATGCACAGAAATCAAGAATACAAACCCCTATACAGGGGACTACAAACTACATATAAAATGTAGACAAACCCTCACATGGGGGAATTGAACTTGGGACCTCTACGTCCCAGGGCCTCAACCTTGGCCCCCCATCATTGGCAACTCGTATATGGTTTATGATATTATTATTGTTATTATTATTATTTTCTTTTTTGAATAAGTGAGCCTTATATTTCATGGCAAAAGTCAAGTCGTTCCAATTTTTTACAAACAAATTGTTCTAACTGATTATTTGGGAATCAAAGATTTGGGATATTTAGCAACTCATATATGGTTTACGGTATTGTGCATGGTTTGACTCTTTGGGTATTGAGCAGCTCACACTACAAGAACTAAGGTATTGTCTCTTCAGTAGATCTATTGTCGCCCCTAACTTCTTGTTGCAACAGGCGCGCCCTTGTTCATCTATTACAGTGACCCTTGTCTCCACTATAGATTTATAGCTAGACCAACGACAGTGTTGTCTCTATAAGTCATATAGGGGTATGACATGTCGCTCCTAAAGCTGGATTCATTTTTTTTAAAAAAAAAATCTATAGCGACGATCCTGTCGCCCTATAGATCAATTTTTTTGAAAAAAAAATGTACATGCACCAGCCATAAATCCCCAGTTGCTTGGTTGTCATCATTCTCTTACAAATTGCAATCCCAAATTCATTGCAACTCATAATTCACAAACACAAAGCCAATCTCAAAAAAGATGCTAAAATGAGTCACAAAATCTAACTCCAACAACTTAAAACTAAACTAAATTGAACAAAATCATACTAATCAAAACAAGTCACAAAATCTAACTCCAACAACATATCTCTGCATCATGATAGGAGTGGTCTTATGAACTTAAGTGATCAAAATATTCCAAAAACAGTAGATAGAACAAACTAGAACTGGTTGCATAAATTGCTAGCCAAAGAATTGTCCTCACCCAAAGACTCGGTATCGTCTAGCGTACGTAAGGATGAAGCCTCAAGAGAACCACCTTCTGTTCAGCCAACACTAACGTGGTCACCCATGTGAATAATGAAAAATTATTATCATCAAAAATGGGAGGAGAAAATCTATTTCCTTTAGCTGTTTCAACTATAAGAATCAATTCATACAACTAATAGCATCTAATGATAAATTACAAGACCAAAGCATTTTAAACAACTTAACTTTATGCATCATGAACAAGATACATGATCATGAGAAAGATATAATTCTGCTGTTTAATAATACTGACTAGCACTCTGCAACCACTAACCAATTGTATTCAAAATCGTACTGCTATTATACTCTGGAAATGGTCAGACTTCCTAGTTATCCATTTGTTTAATTATATTTCCACTTTCTAGAATTTCATGCATTTGCTTTTTTCGTTTGATAATGATATTATAATTTTCTTCATAAGAAAAACAACCAAAGATTATTTTCCACTTCAAAAATTAATTACGCTCTTCCGATCTATTCAGGGTATTATTATTGTTATAGTTGTTTTTTTGTTGATGTAATAGTGTTTTCTTTCTCGAATGAGTGAGCCTAAAGTTTCATTATAGTTTTCGAATCGCTCCAGTTGATTATTTAGGTCAAGCATTTGGGTTATTTAGCAACTTATATACTAGTATTCAATTATAACTATCATGATAGTTTTTTCTCAACCAATCACATGTTTTATGCTATAATAATCCAATAAATCTATTCAATCATATCAAGTATTACTGCCTCCATCCCACTAAGATGATCCAATTTTTCTTTTTCATCTGTTCTAAAATATAGTCCAGTTTCCTATTAAAAAATATTTAGAATATTAATTTTCTCTTATGACTCAATTTAATGTGCATTGTAATCAATAAAATAGTATTATTTAAAGTGAAATATTTAATAAATAAAATGATATATTAGAGAAATGATATTAAACGTTACATTTCCAACAGTATTAAAGTATTAATAGCATTTTTCTTAATATTTGTGAAAATTGAATTTGGACAATCTTTGTGGGACGGAGGTAGTCATAAATATTTCAAGTTCAAGGTTTGAGATATTGAAATTAGCAATATCACTTTTTGTCTCCAACTTTTTAATTTTTACTATTAAATTAAAGGGTAAATTTCACCATTAGTCCCCAACCTTTCAGCTTTACACAATGCTATCCCTATTCTTTTTTCTCGCATTGTGAGTCCCCAACTTTTTATATAATAGTTGAGTTTCGTCCCTCCGTCAAGATTCCATCTATTTTTCCATTAAAAAAATTGATAATAGAAAATTGAAAAAGAAAAAATTAAAAAATAAATATTATTGAAAAAAATTTGTATTCTTTCCAACCCCACCCACCCTAGCCTGTATTTGTCTTCTAATAGCATTTTGACATGAATTCATTTCCCATGAGAAAATAGGGAATTAATATGTAGTTTTAAATAATTTTAAGGAAAAATATCAAAGACATAGTTTTCTATCATATTTTTATTTTTATAGTTTCATTAATTATGACAATTTGTACTGAATGATATTTTTATTCTAAAAGTTTCATTGTGGGAACAATTTAGATTTTTTAAAAAAAATAAAATTTGCGATCTTATAGAATTCAATTTAATATATTTCCATAATGTTAAAGTCCACCAAAATTTTTTTATATGACATTATTATGAATGGGGGGTGATAGTTAAGTAAAAAATTTAACAAAAAATGCAACAAAAGCTTACGTAAATTTTGTGAGGAACAAAGATTAGGTATCTTCGCTTTAATAAAAATATAGTGTAATTATCAAATAATGCGATATGAATATACTTTCTCTTTAATATAATATATAGTAGCAATGATATATTAATGATGATAAATTATAGTTTGCTATCTATACATGTCATGCATCAATTATTTAAAAATAAATATTAATTCCTTCACCCTCTTCTTTAATGGGAAATGAATTCACATCAAAATGCAATCAGAAGACAAATACAGACTCAGGTAGGCTTGGAAAGAATAAGTTTATTTTTATATTTTTTGCAATAATATTTATTTTTAGTTTTTTCTTTTTCAATTTTCTATTGTCAAAATTTGTTTTTATATCTAGGGCAATTTTCACTATGGTCCTCATCTTTTTGTAAAATATAAGGGTAAAACGGTCAATTTATATGGGTTTTAACGGAAAAATGGACGGAATCTTGACGAATGGATGAAACTCAACTATTATATAAAAGGTTGGCGACCCATTAGGCAAGAAAAAAAGATTGGAGACATGATTGTGTAAATGTTGAAAGAGTCGAAACTAATGGTGAAATTTGCCTTTAACCTAAATCAACATTAGTATTATACCCTTAATTCTTTATTTTCACTATAGGCCTCCAACCTTTTAATTTTGATACAACTTTTTCTTCATTCTTTTTGAGCATATAGGACCCCAACCTTTCATTTTATTTTCGTGTTATATCCCCGTTAAAATTTATTTTATTGTTAATACTTTTAAAATTACCATTATACCCTTAATTCTTTAAATAGAACTTAAAAAACAATAGAAAATAAGAAGCTCACCCACTCTAATCCACCCCAATACAACCCAATGATAATAACTGAAAATAATGATAACAAAAAGACTCAATCTATAACGGTCTCGATGAATATCCAATCTAGGTAAAAAAAGTTATCAATCTAAGTATCGAAGGGATGAATTGGATTGGGATCGGATCTTGATTTACCACAGATAATGTGGGGGGATACGAGTTGGTGTCCAGCTAAAAATAATAATTTTCAATTTATAAAAAATTACGCCTACCTCTAATACTTTAATTCTAATTTCTTGTCTCTCTGTGATATATTATCATACTGATTTGCCCCCAATTAGTTATCAGTCTAAATCTAATTTGATCTACCAAATATGGATCACAATGCATATTTCAACGTTCAAAAAAATTTACGAAATAGGGAATTCTCCCCTCTCCCTTTTGCTGTCAGAAATGACATCATTCCAGCTGTAAGTTCCACATAATTATATTCAGACAGCAATGAAAAAGAAGCATGTTAGATTTAGAGTGGATCAAACTTGATCTGTATCGCCCGTAAATACAATCTGCAATTAGCAGATAATATTGTATCGATGCGCATAATGGATTGAGACAGAGCAATGTGATGATCAGAGAAAGAAAGAGAGTAAGAGAAAGAGGACATACAAAAAATTAGGATTAGGACATTAAGAATCGATTTCATTTTTGTAAATTGAAAATAAGTTTAATTTTTTTTAATGGATTCACCATGATCTGTATCCGCTAATTGATCTGTGACAAATCAAAAGATTCTGATCTCCGATTCTCAAGTTCGCAACTTTTCTTAAGCAGATTATTTATCCATCACGTTTGGTGTAGATCAAGTTCAGACAACTTTTTAAGCGGTTATTGTTAAGGTGGGATGGATTAGGATGTGTGTAGTCCTTATTATTTATTATTTATTTTTATTTAACTAATTAAGGGTATAATAGAAATTTTAATAGAAATTAAGAGTAGTAATTGAAAAGTTGGGGACTGAATGTGTTAGTTGGAACATAATGCAACAATAAATGAAAAATAGTGGGTATTATACGCCTATAAAAGGATGGGGAAGAAATTGAATAACAAATGAAAGGTTGCAGCCTTATACTGAAATAAAGAAATAAAGGTATAATAGTCATTTTGATAGGAGCGAATTGTGAAAATTCAAAGGTTGGGGTGAAAAGTAATGTTGGGAACATAATACGGTAGAAAATGAAAGTTTGGGGGCTTAGGAGGCCCAAAAAATTAATGAGGACAAAATTGATACGAAATTGAAAGATTGGAGACCTGGAGTGAAAATTACCCAAAATTGAAAGGTTGGGGACGAAACGTGATATTGGGGATATAATACGATAATGAATGAAAGGTTAGGGGATTAGTAGGCCGAAAAAAGAATGAGGACAAAACTGATACAAAGTTGAAAGGTTAGGGGGCATAAAGTGAAAATTACCCTATAAATATTCGTTTGTTGTGAAAAATCGATTCCTCCTGGGTGTTCTTTGCTCTTATTGTGGTCGAAGGTGCAATCAATAGTGGTTAGTAGAGTGTTTGGAGAAGATGATCGGCGGTCATTGCAAAAGTAGGAGTCATTCAGGTGCGGTGAAGAGATTGTGCGATGTATGGATCGATCTACAGGAATGTGGGAGATCAATGGCTTGTTCGGATTAGAGTTTAGGTTTTAGTAGATTTGAGCCATTGGATTGCTTAAAATGAATGGTAGAGATTATTTGTCAAAATCATATTTCAAGTAATTAACAGAGGTTACGGGATTGTAGTGGACTAGCGGTGCAGGCTTCTCTTCATCTATTTCGCTGAATACAGATTTATACCTTGAAAGTACATTTTTTCATAAACGAGAAATTTGAAGATGTTGAAAAGTTGGAGGAGTAAAAAGTACGCATTACACAGTTAACAAGCTTGGCATTATATAACTTCATCTTGCCATGCAATTCCTATTTGGGAAACAAAAAATAGAAAAAATAGAAAATCAAAAGCATTTTCAAACCCATTTTAGTCATCAACTTGGTTGAGGGATTAGGCCACGGATAGGGGCGGATCCAAAACATGATAGAAGAGGTAGCTGAAATTTGATGACCAATAGGTAAAACAATAATTTTTTTTTTTCAATTTTTCAATGAGTTCTAAAAGGATGTTTTCTAAAATAGGGATAATCAGGAAAGAGAGTGGCTAATCCTACCTATATTCTTGGTAAGGATCATAGAGTTGATTCGGGAACAACTCAAGATCATCTTGATGATTATGAAGATTGAAGAGCAAATAAACCTCACAAGTAATGAAGCATAAAAGTTTCTAATTAATTAGAAATTAGAAGATACTAACTAGTAGCCGGTATACTGAGAAGACTTGTTTGACATGTGTAGTTGGAAAGTGGAAACAAATAGAGAATTGTGAAAAATATATAGTTGGAGTTCCATTCACCCGCCAGACGTCTGGTGTAAGTTTGAATTGTTGAGTTTTTTTGTTAATAAAAAAATAAGTTATAAACAATGAATCCTATTATTGGGGTGCTCCTTTGATTAATATTGATGAAATTGCCCTTTGATTTTATTATTATTCCTTAATAAGAAAGGTTTTGTGTCTCCTTCTGTTTGGAAATTGGAATCCAGATATGTAACCGCACGGCACGCGCTTGCTTTGGATGGCAAAAGGGTATTTGAAACAAAAATGTGACCGTTGAAGTCCATTAGTCCACTACCCCACGCCTCCCAAATCCAGATGTTTTCAAATTTTGAGCAATTATTTAGCGTAAGTAAATCCAACAGAGTCCCATGAAAGTTGAAATCCGAATTTATTCCTTCGAATCCGGTACCGCACACACAGAGAGAGAGAGAGAGAGAGCCTTAACTCTCATCCCCACCATCCTTTGCTCTTTCTCTTTTCTGGGTTCTGTTTTTGCATAAATCAGGCAGCAAGCAAAGGGTTGAGAAGGAATCGGGAGAGTTTTCGTTTTTCATGTTTGGGGAATGTCGAGGAGGGGGTTTGGAGGAGATGAAGAATGAGGTTTTGAATGTGGTTGAGAGCGAAGGGAAGGATGGGAATCAGAAGGGGAAAACAGAGGTGGAGTCTCAAACTCAACATCCATATGCATTCCACGTCTCTGGACCTCGCAAGATTTCTTCTCCTAATTGGAGGGATCTCCTCAACTCCAGTTGGTCAGTTTGATTAAGTATAGTTGATTTATTAAGCATTGCAGATTGCTAGATCTTGATAAAAGGGGATTGGATTTTGGGTTTTTCCTGATCTTTGATTTTCCTGATTTATTCTAATGGTTCGATCTGGGTTTGTTCTCAATTTTTTGTTTTAGATGGCAGTTGAAATATTTGTGATGCCGGAAAAAAGACTAATATTTGGTTTGATTTCTTTCAGTAATTTAGGTTGCAGATACTGTAATCTATGGCTTTATTTAAATTAGCGTTTTATATGAAACACCCATTGTGTTTTTGACAACTCTGTAAATCTCATTACAGGAAGGATGCTAACTATAGGAGGACGGTAATCGCGTGTTTTATACAGGCAGTCTACTTGCTTGAACTAGACAGACAAGAAAACAGAAGAGGGGAAAATGCTCTTGCTCCCAACTGGTGGATCCCCTTTAAGTACAAACTCGTCGAGACTCTTATAGATGAAAGAGATGGATCCATATTCGGAGCAATACTGGAATGGGATCGAGCAGCGGCTCTGGCAGATTTCATACTCATCAGACCAAGTGGGGCGCCGAGGGCTGTTTTGGCACTTAGAGGAACACTGCTTAAGAGCCTTACAATTAGACGGGACATTGAGGATGATCTCCGGTTCCTAGCCCTGGAAAGTTTGAAGGGCTCATTCAGATTTAGCTGCAGTTTAAAGGCCTTGAAATTGATTGCTGATAAGTATGGAAGCAGCAATGTATGCATTGCAGGCCATTCTTTGGGAGCTGGCTTTGCCCTCCAAGTTGGAAAATTATTAGCCAAAGAAGGAATCCACGTCGAGGCGCATTTGTTCAATCCACCCTCGGTGTCACTAGCAATGAGTTTAAGAAACATCGGGGAGAAATCCGGGGTTCTCTGGAAGAGGCTCAAGTCAATGATAACTTCCAACCCCGAAACAACCGAAGAGGAGCCCAAGTCTATAACTCTAGGATCAAAGCAGTGGGTGCCTCATTTATATGTAAACAACAGCGATTACATTTGTTGCTCTTACACCGATCCGGATGGGACAGAAGACAAGACTGCCGCTGAAAAGGAGAATGCGAAACCGGCAAACGGGCTGGTTCCTGCGAAACTATTCGTACTGTCGAAGGGCAAACAGAAGTTTCTCGAGGCGCACGGGTTGGAGCAATGGTGGTCTGATGACTTGGAAGTGCAAATGGCACTGAATAACAGCAAGCTGATCAGCAGGCAGTTGAAGTCTTTGTATAGCCTCCCACCTCCACAACAAAATCAAAACGAGAACTGACAATCATAAGTGGCTAATTGTTCAAATTGAATTCTTTGACATGACATTAAGAGGGAAAGGCAGATTTGGGTCAACTGAAACTCTGAGATGCTACCAGACTGCAACTGTTTCTTGTTTTTAATTTTTATCATGTTTCTGCTAATTGTATAATAATTGTTTTCGTTACAACCATAAAATGTGTTTTTGTCTAATAATTACATCCATGAAAGGAAATTGGAAAAGTTTGCTTTTGTTTTTTATTGTCAAACAAGCGGAAATCTTCTCATGCAAAAGGGAAAATATTTCTTACAAAAAGCAGCACTCAAAATCTTCAGGAAAATCCTTCTTAAAAAAATAGAAAATAATAATAAAAATACCAGGGTAAACAGTAAGACAGTTCGACTCCACTGGGGATTGAACACAGAATCTCTGGTTCCGTAGACCAGCGCCTTATCCATTGGGCCATGGAGTCACTTTTTTTTTAATTATGTTAAATATTATTATAAATAAGTTAGGAAACCTTCCCGTTCTAATTTTTCAAAACCTTCCTTAGGATTAGTCTCAAAAAATCAAAATCTCAACAAATTAATCTTTCCATTATGTTGTTATGGGTCTGTTTGGGGACCAATATTCCCTAACGGACTATGAAAACACAGCCAATAATAAATTTTAAATGAGAACAAATAAAAGTGTAATAAAAATTCAGAATTAGTTGCTACTTTGAAGTGTCGTGAGCCAATATTAGTCTTTTAATTTTAAGAAAAAAATAAAATAAATGGAAATTAGTAGTGATGAATTACGGGTGAATAGAACTGGTTTGATCATGTTCTACTTTTAAATTGAAATAGAATTAATATGGGACTTCAAACACCAAACATCCCTAATGGCCAAGACCTATGTTGCGTCTATATGTGTTTCCACACCCAATACCAGGGTTTGATTCCACTCCCATACAATCCCCATTTAATAGTTTTAAAAAATAATTAAAAAAAGGTCCCTAATTAATGACTCGACTAGCTATGATGATATACTTTAAGGATTCAACTCACATGATGAAAAGATCTCTCTTTTCTTGACCAAAAACTCCTCTTCTATGACCAAGAATCTTATTTTCCTAAATATATAGGCTTCCCCATCAATTGGCAAGCAATTTTCATACATATAATATGTGCTTGGGGTCTTTGTGCAAATGACCAAGTCAATATAAAATTTTATTTAAGAGGCATACCATTACAATTTTTTTGGTAACTAGCCTTTCCTTCAAATAATAATAAAATACAATATAAAATATCTAATTTACCCCTTAAAGGAAATAACGCTACTAGTGTTGTTATACAGAACACATAATGACATTAGTAGCGTTATAATAGACCGATGTATGTTAGTTTTCGGTACGTAACGCCAAGCAAGCAATTATCTATTTCTCGAGTGATTTCAGAGTTCTCCTTTTTCACAAGCTCATTCATATAGCATAACGATACTTCACGTTCATTAAAGTATGAGGGGGTCTATTGAGATTGGATAACTCCATGTCTCAATACTTTCGACATAGATGTTAGTTAATAATTTCGACATCTTCCCAACATTTGGAGTGCATCGGCATGATAGCGATGACGAAAACTCAGAATCTCACAAGACATATTCATCTTGATCCAGGACTAGTTACTCGGTTGACTAGGATGGGGTTTTGCATTCGATATGATCATACCAGACCGATGCATGTTAGTATTTAGTGCGCAACGCCAAGCAAGTAGTTATTTATTTCTAGAGCGATTTCAGAGCTCTCATTTCTCCACAAGCTCATACTTGTCGTGTAACGATACTTCACCTTCATTAAAGCATGGGGTCTATTAGGGTTGGCTAACTCAATGTCTCAATACTTTTGACGTAGATGTTAGCTAACAACTTCAACATCTTCTCTATATTTGGAGTGCATCGACATGATAGCGATGATGAAAACTTAGAATCTCACAACACATGTTCATTTTGATCCAGAACTAGTTGCTTGATCTACTAGGAGGGGGTTTCACATCCGTTATGATCATAACAAACCGATGTACATTAGTCTTTAGTGTGTAACGCCAAGCAAGCAGTTATCTATTTCTTGAGTGATTTCGGAGCTCTCTTTTCTCTACAAGCCCATACTTGTAGTGTAACGACACTTCACCTTCATTAAAAGCATGGGGGTCTATTGGGCTTGTCTAACTCCATGTCCCAATACTTTCAACGTAGATATTAGTTAACAATTTCAGCATCTTCCCTACATTTGGAGTGTATCGGCATGATAACGGTGATGAAAACTTCATCTTAATCCAGGACTAGTTGCTTGATCTACTGGGCGTTGGTTTTACATCCGTTATGATCATAACAGACTGATGCACGTTAGTCTTTAGTGCGTAACGTCAAGCAAGCAGTTATCTATTTCTCTGGTGATTTCAGAGTTCTCCTTTCTCTACAATATCATACTTGTAGTGTAACGATACCTAACATTCATTAAAACATGGGGGCTGATCGGGCTTTTTTAACTCGATGTCTCAATGCTTTTGACATGGATGTTACTTACTAAAGCATTGCAATGGCCACTTGTCGAGCACATTGGCATGATAACGGTGAGGAAAAGTTAAAATCTCATTAGATATGTTCATCTTGGTCCTGAGTTGCTCGGTATGTTGGGAGGGGGTTTCGCATCCATTATGCTTATAATATATCAATGTTCGTTAGTATTTAGACTATAATGCCAAGGGGCGGATATCTATTTCTCGGGTGATTTTGGAGCTCTCATTTCTCCACAATCTCGTACTTGTGGTATAATGACATCTCACATTCATTAAAACATGGGGGGTTTAATGGGCTTCCCTAACTCATGTCTCAATACTGTCGATATAGATGTTACTTAATAAAGCGTTACAATGCCTACTTGTGGAGTATATTAGCATGATAACGGTGAGAAAAAGTTAAAATCTCATTAGATATGTTCATCTTGTTCCTGTACTAGTTGCTCGGTATGTTGGGTAGGGGTTTCGCCTTCATTATACTCATAACAAACCGATGTTCGTTAGTATTTAGACCGTAACGCCAAGGGGCAGTTATCTATTTCTCGGGTGATTTGGGAGCTTTTCTTTCTCCACAATCTCGTAGTTGTGGTGTAACAACACCTTGTATTTATTAAAACATAGGGGGTTGATTGGGCTTCGCTAACTCCATGTCTCAATGCTTTTCAGAATGTAAAACCAATCACGCCGTTATCCACTTATCGAGCGATTTTGGAGCTCTTATTCTCCTAGAGTCTCCAGCTGGTGGTGTACTAGTATCTCATATTTATTAAATCTTTATGACCAATCATGATAGCATTGATTGTGTGGTCGAAACTCTGATTTCAAATGCTTTCGATAGAGACGTTTGTTAGCAAACCTTTATAATGACAACATGTTGAGCTTTTTAGCATGAAATAGATGAAAACCGCCACATGTCTCGTTAGATATGTTAATCGTATAGTACTAGGAGTTACTCGGTAGGTTGGTAGGTAATTTCAAATCACTTATGCTCATAACAGCAAGGTGTCCGTTACTCTTCAGAACGTAACGTCAGTCACACCGTTATCTACTTATTAGGTATTTTGGAGCTTTTCTCTAGTATAATCCCCGATTGTGGTGTAACATCTCACATTTGTTAAATCTTGGTGATTAATCATGATGTGGTATGTGCCTATCAATCCATTTTCTAATGCTCCAATATAGATGTTACATAGTAATTAACTACAATGACCACTTGTTAAGCTTTTCGACATGACAACTGTGAGAAACAACACAATTCTAGTTATATATATTCCTCGTGAGGTACTAAACGTTACTTGGTGGGTTGGAAGGGGATTTCATATGTGTCACATTAATTGAAACTTTGTGGCAAATCAAAACGGGTTGATTGTGCGACCATAACCATATTTTCTAATGCTTTGGTATAGATGTTATATAGTAAAGCGTTACAATTATAACTTGAATAGGTTTTAGGCATTACGACGGATGTGAACCTATAAACATTGTTAGATATGTTCATCATTGGGTGCTAGGAGTTACTCGGTAGGCTGGATAGCCATTTTGAATTGCTTATGATCATAATAGCACGTTATCCGTTATGCTCTGGTACAAATCGCCAATTGCACTATTATCCACTTATCGGTTGAATTTGGAGCTCTGCTCTTCCTATAAAGTCCAAATGGCTGTGTAATGACATCTCATATTCATTAAAAATTTTTAAAAATTTTTATGTATCCTAAATTTCCAAATCAATTTCATTTCCAAAAATTTATAGTATAAAAAAATTTTAGAGCTCGGGTGATTTTAGAGCTCTTCTTTCTCCACAATCTTATATTTGTAGTGTAATAACACCTCACATTTTGGAGAGTGGATTTTGAATTCCTTAACCTGATAACAGCACAATGTCTGTTACTTTTCAGAATGTAATGCCAATCACGCCGTTATCCACTTATCGAGTAATTTTGGAACTCTTATTTTCCTAAAATCTCCAGTTAGTGATGTATCAACATCTCATATTCATTAAATCTTTGTGACCAATCATGAAAGGGTTGATTGTACAGCCGTAACACCAATTTCAAATGTTTTCGGTATCGATGTTAGTTAGTAAACCTTTATAACGACAACTTGTTGAGTTTTTTAACATGGAATAGATGAAAAACGCCACATATTTAGTTAGATATGTTAATTATATGGTATTAGGAGTTACCCGGTAGGTTGGGAGGTAATTTCAAATCGCTTATGCTTACAACAGCATAGTGTCAATTACTCTTCAGAACGTAACGCTAGCCACACTGTTATCCACTTATTAGGCGATTTTGAAGCTTTCCTTTTATATAATATCCGATTTGTCATCATTATTAGATATGTTCATCTTTGGATGCTAGAAGTTACTCGGTAGGTTCGGTGGCCATTTCAAATCACTTATGATCATAACAGCACGTTATCCATTAAACTTTGGAACGTAACGCCAATTGCAATTTTATCCACTTATCGGTTGAATTCGGAGCTGTCCTTTTCCTAGAAAGTCTAAATAGCTGTGTAATGACATCTTATATTCATTAAAACTTTTTTAAAATTTTTATGTATTCTAACATTTCTAGTGCAATTTCATTTTCAAAAACTTATAGTATAAAAAAATTTTCAGCGTCGCTGCCCCCGAACCCCCGAGAAGGGGGCTCCGCCCCTTCCAATCCCCGGGTAAGTTTCCATTATCACTGCAGATTGAGAGGTAGTAGAGGAGTTTTTTAATTCAATGCCTTATTCTAATGGACTTTTTTTACAGTGATTGTAGATGCCCGTGTTTATCTTCTTTAAAATACTCTTCAGCAGCACTCATCAAAATCTTATATAGTTAAATCTTCATCATTTTCTCAATCCTTATTACTGTTTGACTACACTTTCGAAGTTGAGTTTTTATTTTTCCTGCATAAAAGCATTTCTTGTGGTCATCATTAAAATGCCCACCAAGTCTTCCATTGTCAAATCTTCATCATTCTCAATTTCCTCTCCGTTCTCAAAGCCTGAAGCTTTCACTTACTTCTTATTTTACAATGTCCAATTTTCTCTGTCCCCATTTCTTATAACATGTCCACCAGAAACAACAACTTTTGCAATGTTGATAAAATATTCAATAGTCAAATCCTCGTCATTTTCTACCATCAAAGGACCTTCAATTTGCTCTCCATCCTCAATAATGCCTAAAGCTTTAGCTTTATTTATTCATTTTCTCTTATTAGTCCTGCATTCTGTCATTAATTCCATCCTTTTGGCACTTTTCCCTTGGACCCCATTTCTAATAACCTCAACACGAGAATCACTATCACGTCCATCTAAATTACTCTCATTCTTTATCTTTCGTCCACGTGAATTTTGTTTCGACACCTTTCCTTCCTACTTCTCATTATCCTAATTCTGTACAACTTTAAACTCAGAATCATTTCCAACTGGATCAGCAACAGTAGCCATGCCGATCATCCATATTGGCAACTGCCTATTGCTCCTATTTACGCATCTAACATCCATTTGAGGTGAAAATAGCCATTCTAATGTCAAAATTTACAGGTGGGTCTTTGCTTTTCTTTCCTGATTTACTGTGCGAAAGAGGAGAGCGAAGGTAAATTGGATAAAGAAATTGGTGCAATCTGGTTCCTAGGTCAGGGACTAATTTGTAATTTTGCTATTTTATATATTTTATTATATTTTTTGTGAACTTCTACTCCCGATTTATGGTCAAAGGCTATTTTGACAAAGTTTTACATTAAATCGGCCACCTCGCGTAATTCCCCTATGTGCTTCTTAATTTTATTTTTTGATATATTCTCTCCGCTAAGATTAATTAGAATTGGTTGTTAATGTGATCACAAGAAACACATGGAGATGTCAAAGGGCTTTCTTACTTCCCAAACATATCCTTAATCTATAGATAAAGTCTAGTTTATATTAAGAATATACAAGAAAGCACTTTGAATTTTTGATTAATCATCAGAGATGGCTTATATAGAACCAATAGTTCATTATCTAATGGATCTTTCCGTTCTAATACTCTATCCGCGGGTTCTAAGTATTTATCAAATATGTTCCTATCTAACCGAAAACTATTGAATTAAATGACAAAAGACATTATTGAACAATGTCATCGAATGAAAATAAATGTCTCTCTTATCTAACATTTAAAGTTTCCAAACAACCTCTTTCAGTTATATACATATATATATATATATATATATATATAACATCTGAAAATCTTCATTTACCCAATCGATCAACATGATCCTTTACGCAAAAGGTAGAGACAGATCGATCACAAACAATAAGTATAAATGAAATTCTGAATGAAATTCATCAGAATTAACAAAAAGTAGAGACAGATTACAAAAGTGTAGATCCCATGAACAAGAACACAACCAGCAGATAATAATTACATTTATCAATACATTACACAAAAGATCATTAAAAAAAAAAAATAAATCAAAAACACCCCTTTACCCTAATGAACAATATACCCTCCTGTGTATAGTATATATCCTCAAATTATACAGAATATGTACATCATTTCAACATTTATATAATATACCATTATATATTGCTCATCCTATTTATCTGAATATAAACAGGACTTTTATACACAGCATAGCCAATGATTTGTATCATAAAATTGTAACCAAAACTATACAGTACACATATACCAAAGGTAGGTAGATCATATCAAACCAGATAAATCATAATCGAAGGCGCAAACCTCTTGCTGAACCATAGGATAATAACATGCATGATCATCAGAAGAATAAGAAACTTGATCATCAGTCCCCAAAAGCAACGCTTCTATATCACTATAGTGAGACGAAAAATCCATGTAACTGATCATAGGTTCTTGTGGACGCGGGTACTGCAGGTCCGGGCTTTCAGATGGGGTACTGAAGCATGTTGATGAATCAAATGATGATAAGTACTGATCCTCGAGGCTATTTTCTTGATATGCATGAATATGGTCTTCGATTTCTATGATCGCAGGGAGGACTTCCTTGGATGGAGAAACAAGAGGAGGAGGAGGAGACGAAACTGGAGAATTCCGATATCCATTTCCATTCCCAGTAAGCTCTTGGACAAGATTCTTGAAGTTTGAAGAGTCTATGATGAAAACTTTTGGGCGTAAGGTCTTGATCAAACTGTTGAGGGGATTACTAGGTTTCTTGGATATTTTCATGGAAGATTGACTGGATTTGATCTTCCCCATATATGATGTAATTGGAATAAGGAAATGAAAAAAAGGAGATTAATTATAATTTGGCTTACTGTTTTGGCCTTGGAAAGATCATTTCCCACCTCTCAACCGATCTCTTCTTGCTTGTATCGGAGGTCAGACTAAGAGCTATTAATATATCAATGGCTCAAGTGGGTGGGAATGACATAAAGATGCCGAAAATGATGTTTTATTCGACCTTAATTCTTTTCCACATATGCTACGTAAATTGCAGTCTTTACCCCCCCCCCCCCACGGGGGCCTTCTCACGTGATGTGATCAACTAATAAGGAGAGATCACTTCAAACTTTTTTCTGACAACCGATCACTTCAAACTTTAGTAATGTAATATTGTAAATTAACAGATAGGGTAAAATTGTCAATTAAAAATTTAGATTTTTTTAAGGGCAAAATTGTCAACACGCGGTGAACTAACCAGGCGGTGTTGCATTACTCCTTCACGAATTGTTATATGAAAATATCGTCTTTATATTATTAAGCTTTGGAGTTCTATATATATAGGTTAATTGTCTTATGGTCTTTCAAGTATTTATCTCTTACCATACACCCACAAGATGGGAGATGGTAAATAACTGGTACTTATTTTGTTGTCTATTTCAATAAGAGATTTATCCTTTAACATACTTTATATATAGTGGTTAGAAATGCAAATATAATTTTTCATTTGGAGGAAATTAAGGCTCATTATACGTTCTTCAGTCCAAACAGTATGTTTCTTTCTTTTGATGGAATAAAAAGGGAGGGGTCTTCAAACCTCCCATCATACCTAGGTAGAGGCTTAAAAAACACATCGGAGTTTGAATGGTGTTTTATTTAAAAAAAAAAGGATAAAGATTGTGACTAGTTGGAGCAAACTATATATCTTGAAACTGCATGCTCGTCGAAACTTATAATGGACTTTGATACTATAATAATTAAGACACATGGGGTTCCATCTTAAAAAATAACATTAAGATTAATAATTATGTTAATTATTTATTTTGTGTTTTTTCGATGTGGAATTTACACTTTTAATG
>CAVNYN010270804.1:0-41632 GCA_963692815.1 Nyctanthes arbor-tristis | reverse complement strand
GCTAGTTTGCATTTCTAAACAGGTGTATTGATCCATGCTAACTTCACTTTTTCCTTCTCCCAGATGAAAAAAGCATACAGTCATATTTACATAACTACCCTGGGTATAATAGATTCTTTTAAAAATTAAATTCATTACCCAAATTAACATCCTTCAGGTCTGCACCTATATTTATTATAGACAAACCCCTTGATTAGTCCTAATAATAAAATTTAAAAATTGCAGAATTTTACTACATGTACTATACTTTCATCTCCTTTCCTGTCTTTTATAGACCTTCTGATAGAACGTAACATAACAAAGAAGAGAGAAAGAAGGGGAGGGGGGTAAAAAGAAACAACAAGAATGACGATGACAAGGAGGAGGAGGAGGAAGAAAGAAAGCAAAGCACCGAATACTAGGGCTGTGCAAACAGGTTTCGGTCCTGGGTTTTCGAAGGACCAAGGCTGGACCAAACATCTTCAAAAATGGCAAGCCCAAATGGTTTCGGTACCGGTTCGGGCTCGGGTAATGAATTCGGTTTTTTTGGGGCTTTTCCGGGCTTGTGAAAAATATTTTCAACAGACTTAGTAACGTAAAAACACATATAAACGAAGTTTAGAACAAACAAATAGAAGGGCTTTGTGTGCAAAAAAAATATTAACATACCTCCGTAAGTAGAAGTACTAGACTTACTTGTATTTCTCATTTTTTTTTTATTTTAACAAATCTAAAATTATTAAATCTTCGAAATATGTATCATAAATTGGAAAATAAATATAAAAATCAAAAATATTATATCTACTTTATAATTTTAACAATTTTACGATACACTTTTAATATTTTCAAAAGGCAAAAGATGGATAATTCCTACTTTATTATACATTTATGGGGATTAAATATTATAAAAATGATGCAATTGTCAAAATAAATAACTTACCACAAAGCAATAAAATCTAATTCACACTTTTTACCAATAAGAAAACCACTTAAATAAATGAGATGTATAAGCACAAATTCTCCACGTGTATATATATAAATATATATATTTTATATAATAATAGCATATAACTTAAATAAAGTCAATAAACATATTATAAATCCGAGCAATTTTCTTTAACAAAATCCTTACAATGTTACAAATTCTAGTAACATTATATATTAACACAATTGTTCCTGACTATTGCTAAAAAAATAATATAATAATGATGATTTTTAAAGAAGTTTATTGGCCAAAAAGTTTTAACTTGAAAAAGAAATTTAATGGTATTGCTTTAATTTTTTGATTGTCCCACATTGAAAGTTTTATAAAAAAAAATATAATTGGAGCTTATAAATAAGATGGACCTTTGTGAAAGTGACTATGTAAATGAAATTTTGTGGATTTTTTAGGCAAATTAATAATTGTCTTGCTATTTTACGTTTAGCTTTAAGTTTAAATGATTGTCCCACATTGAAAGTTTTGTAAAAATGTAACATGATTGAGGCTTATAAATAAAATAAACCTTTGTGCAAGTGATTATGTAAAGGAAATGACTTTGATTCTTGCCTCTTGGGTATTATGAAAAGTTAAAACCGGGTTTCAATTTATTTTTTTAAAAAAAAAAGTCAACTGGTCTTTGACCGGGTTTCCGGGTTTTCAAAAGAAAACCCAGGATCGGTCCGGACCGGACCGGTTATTTTGGCCGAAAACCCGGACAGGGACCGACCCGTTCGGTCCGGTTTCGGGCCGGTTCAACCGATCCCGGTTTCTTTGCACGCCCCTACTGAATATTTTAGATGGTTTTGGCAGAGAAAATGCACCCAAATTGTGTTTGGTAGCACATCCGTTTTTAATGGGGAACAGAGTATCCTGGGCGCTGGAAGTGGTACCAAGAAGCCAAACTCAGGTCCAACTCATAGTGAGGCAAACAAAAACAAGGCCTCACGACATCCACTGTGAGGCAGTTTTCCTGAAGCATAAGTCACAGATGAGTGACACATGCATCGCAGCAATGCCTTAAGACTATTGGGGCATGCAATTCTTAGTTGTCTAGAAATATTTTGTTTTCTTCAGGTGCGACCGATTAACTTATTTTGGGAATAGCCCACTGCCAAGATATACATCGAATTATTTTGCTCATAGACCTGACCATAGCCCACTGCCCCAAGAACCAAAGTAATAGTACTTATAATTACTTGACAGAATTTTTCTTTGTTTAAACCGTTTAAAATTGTTTTATTATGATTTTTGAAATTTGCCTATGATTGTTATGAGTTCAGTTTACATCTTAGTAATTTTTGACATGATTATGGTTTACGGTGAAGCTCCTACCTGAAGGTTCTTGTGCCTACAATACCCTATTACATCTTTTTAAACAATGAGCTGGACTAGTGGTGCGGGTTATTTGTTTTCCTCTACAAATTAGTCAATATATGTCAATCAATTTTAACACATTTTGTGAAACCTACACTACCTTCAAATACTAAATTGTTATTCCAATATTCCAACCACTCATAATAGTTGGGTAATGATGGTGATGCCAACCAAACACGAGCACGCAAGTTCGAACACAAGAACCCGCAAGTTCTTGCAACAACCCGCAAGTTGTTAAAACTCAAGACAATTCTTGAAATTTATTTTTTATTCATAAAAGAGAGATGATCCATACAATGAAATAAGCTCTATATTTATAGGGTTAAAAATATACCTAATTCTAAGAAAATTACTTCTACCACAAGTAAACCACTAATTGCCACTAGCACAAGTAACCCACTAATACAAGTAATAATCAAAATAAGGGGTAAATTTCATCTATGGTTCCCAACCTTTGCAACTTCCGATTAGATGGGCGCCCATTCCTTCCCCACCCCCCTCTCTCTCTCTCAACACCGTGGGTCCCCAACCTTTTAAAAATTGACCCGTAAGGTCTTTAATCCCAAAAAGTGACAATTATGCCCTTAAATCTTAAAAAAAAATGAATTTCTTAGAAAAAACTAAAAATAATAAAAAATAAAAATGAAGTAAATTTCTTCCATATCGTCTCTACCTATCCTACACATGCCTCCAACTCAACTGGAAATCACAAATTCTAGCAACAAAATTTTTTAAGAGGGAATAGAGGGAGTTAAACCCCACCCCCACCCCCACCCCTTTTTCCACAATTTCTTACAGTAATAGGAAGTCAAAAGTAAAATGCAGGTATCCCTTTTACTTGCAGAATTTATCATTTCCAGTCAGATTCGGGATGAGACCAAGTAACTAGGTAGGCAGGGTCAAGGGTGGGTGAAGATTTTTTTTTTTTTTTTAAATAGTAAGGGGTATAAAAGTCATTTTTATGGCATTAGGGACCATATGTGCCACTTTATGAAAGGTTTGGGACTCAAAATGTTGAAAAGAAGAATGGGGACCAGTTGATACTAGGGACTATATGTGAAATTTACCCTAAAAATAAATAGTAAACCCTAATTTAACTCAAACTAGAAAATAACAATAAATGTAAATTTAAATAAACTATAATTCTAATAATTTATTCTTCTATATCTCCATCATTTCTCCCCTGCTAAGAGATCTCGACTCCAGCTAGTTACACTGTCCAGGGAGGTAAACCTTTCTTCCTTATCTAGCAACGGCACTGAACTCGGTAAAACCACATAGAAAGTAAATCAAACCAAGGCAGACAATCTTTGCATTGGTTCAAACATCAATGTGGAACTCCAAACAACAATTTAGGCAACTCATGCTTAGAAACATCAACTTCAACTTGATCCAATAAATAAGCACACTGGAGTAGCACTATAGAATGGCTTGTAAAACTATCTGCTTGCAACAATGGTGGCTCTAGTAAACCCTGATAAGGTAACAAATTTACAATATCGAAGCCCACACTTTTATTTAATTGCGCTGGTGAGTTAAACAAATTATTTGCAAATTGATTAAAAAATTCTCTTCTTAACATATTTTAGGAAGTGTGCTGAAGAAACACGAAGCAAGACATAAAATTTTCCATTAAAAGATATGTACCGACCAAGCACATTTAAATCAAGCACATAATTCTCATTATTTAAAATAATTTTCCATCTGATCTCAGCATGTGAATTATGAAGAAAGTTCATGTATGGCTGAGCTGAAACAATGTGACAATAGTAGGAAACAACCTAAGATAAGTTGGAAAAGTATTCAAACAGACGAAAGCCTTCAAAAAAGAACGTGGCAACTGAGGAAGTATTAGACATATGAGGTAACTCCACAGGAAAGGTACTATTTAAGTCAGGGAAAAGAACAGTAGAGATTGGTCTCAATGAGAGGTCTAGGGTAAGTGGAAAGAACTGCAAAAGAGGCACTTCCATTGGAGAGTCGTCAAGTTATTTGTATTGATGGAAAATTGATTTACAATAGGAGACACAACAAAGCTCTCATTCTCACTTGCAGAGTGCTCTATGGTTGCAAAAATCTCATCCTCATCCTCAGCGTCAAAACACTCTGTAGACTCAAAAGTTTCATCCTCACGGTTAGAAGGCTCTATAGAGTCAACATTATAGACATCATCATCCTAAGCATGAGTTGATAGACAACAAACAGGCTCACTCTCATTAGGAGAAGATGACCTAAACTCAGAGTTCAATTTAGATGTAAGATTCTCTTGACACAATTTTTGGAGTCTCTCATGGGTCAAAGCATCAATGCAGGCCGCTTCTAATGATCAAGATGGGAGTATAAACCAACTTCTTATTTATGTTAGGATCCAATCCATTCATAAATCTAGAAGGAATGGCATTTGGAGCTTCATATATACCACAACTCCTAACTAATTTGTTAAGAGTGAAAGATTCATGAACAATGGATGATCCTTGCCTATAATGCAAAGAGAATTGGTCTAACAACTGAGTTCGATAATAGGCAAGGACATATTTATTTCTTAAGAGCCGTTTCATCTCATCCCGTGAAGTAATATGACGTTGTTCTAACAATACAATGTTCTAACACAGTTCAATGTGTTAGTGGGTTACTTGTGCTAGTGGCTTGTGCAAGTAATAAAAATAAATACTAAACCCTAATTTAACTCAACTAGAAAATAACAATAAATTTAAATAAACTATAATTGTAATTATTTTTTCTTCTAAATCTCCATCAGATTGTTTTCTACTTTCCTTTCAAAGGAGACAAAGATTGGACAACACTACAAAAGTATACTGATTATGCAGATAATCAAGATAGTGAATAAGTGTAAATAACTGAATATTCTCAATTAAAAAGAAAGGCCAAGAAGAGAGACAAAGAAAACAAAGAGAGAAGAAAGACTGATGCAAGAGAAAAACTAACCAGCACATCATCCCAGAAGAACATGTTTTCGAGGAGGACTTTGTCAACCACATAAATGCAGAACTCTGCTATTCTGCTAATACCTGCTTCACTAACAAATTCGGGTTGCAGATCACAAGTAGCATTTTTAGGCTCTGAACAGATCTTCACAGCAACTTCTTGTGTAACTGAGACAACTGCTGTACATATTCTTCCATAAACAATGCATTTCTGAAGACAAATATCATGCAACTTCTCATAGACGAAACCCCAGGATGTTTGTCTATTAGACAAATCGTGTTTAGCAACATCAGTTGGAATCTCGACATACTCCCCAGTATAAAGCATCGGCTTTACTTCCACCAAAGCTCTGTTTACCAAAACAGTAAAAATCACTAAATTAAGAACGTATTGAATGAAAATCTAACCCCAGTCAAAGAAATAGAATGACTCGAAATAAGTGGTGAAGATTTCTGTAGTGGATGTAGGTCGAAAAAATTTGCCAATGTGACTATTTTGATCAATTGCTACTTTGAAATGGATATAGAATGCTAAAAAGGACTCACAGCTACAGTCTTGTTCTTAAACAAATCGAGTAGAGTTAAAAACCACATATGTAAAATATAAGTTATTATATATTTATAAATACGAGGAAAATGGAATCCGATGAATTTCTGGAAGACTAAAAATAATTTCTGGTTTTAAAGCCTTTTGTTAGTGCAGTAATGTAAGTTTTTTTGGGTGGATGACTTATGCCGTATTATCAGTAACAAACCAGGCAAATAGACAAGTCACCTTTTTGGCAAATCAGGAACAAGAACACATAAAATGATGGGACAAAGAACTTCGGACTTGTATGATCTGCTTCCCCTGTCTAAGCATAATTTCTTATTCATAAGAAACAAATCCTTCTGATGATCAATAGCAGTTTTGTCTGATGAATTCAAAGATTCTGAACAGTAAATGAGCAGGAGAAGAGAACATGTAGATATTGAACAGTTAAAGCAATTTGCCACTGCTTCACTGTTCTCTAGTGCTTGCTGAAGCTCAATGGCAGCACCTCCACGACAAAGTGACATAGTTGGTGGGTCAAATCCCAACTGCCCAGCCATATATAGAACATCCTTGTGCAAGGTTGCCTGGAAGAGATCACAAATTGAAAGAAATTGCAATCACTGAATCATTTTTATGAAAAAACACTGGGATCACACAACTTTTTTATTAACAATATGAAGCACCATATACTTGCTAAGCCGATACAGAATGTAGTCTACAAAATTCAGAATATCAAACCATCGAAAAGCAAATTTCTTCTTGGTAATACTTAAATCATTCGAATAATTAAGCAAGAACGTTTGGACCTCATTAAGGAAATAATAAATAAGAACATGCACACAAAGACACACTTGGAGCTATTTAATGGAGCTATGGAGACTTAAGCTCATTAACACTACCTTTAGGTTTTAACCGGTTACACTATAAAATGCTTATCTACAGAAGCTCAAGTCACATATTTTGCATAAGATAGTGCAATAGCCTGCTAAATGATTGGAATATTTTGGCAAAAAGAGAAGGGACTGAAGACAAGTCTAGGACAATGAAAAATAATTAAATCTTTATTAATAAGTTACGAGCAGTCGTGGGGAGCAATCTCTACCATAAGCATAAGTAGAAGAATTCGTTAGATCTAGTAAGAACCATTTGACAATATTTAAGACTCGTCTTGAAGAGTCTCAAATCACATTTTCTGCTATCTATTCATAAATCCCATGAAATGGGCAAAAAAAAGGATAGAATACTTATCTGTTCAAAGAAAATCAATGTTACCAGTCTATCTATCCATAATAAGCTAAGAGGATTGCAAACAACATTAGTGGATAAGTATAATCAAACAGGACAGAATACGAAAAGATACTAGTTAATGAAATAGTAGAACAAGTGTTGAACTGAACCCTCCAACCATGAGATAAGGAGAAAAATTGTCCATAACCAATTTTCATTTTGGAAAGTGTCTAACCTGGCTGTATGGACCAATACAACTGGGAGCCCAACAAGAAATACTTTGTACATGCAAGACATTTTTAGTATGATCATTTGATACCAAGACTTCAACATATGCCCTCCCCAAACCAACTTGCAGCAAAGGAAGTTCAATTGTCGAACGTGATGGTACTCCATAACCACATTTCTCCTGTGTAATAAATTTCACATATGTTTCATTTGCTACAGAAAAATCATTCATGTCGGCAACATATAGATGAATATAAAGAACTTCCTCCCAAGAGCTATTGCATTCGACAAGCAGCAATTCGATTTTCATTAGAACAGCTTCTAGATCTTCAGGTAAATCTGTAAAGAGGGAGCAAACAAAAAAAGCAGATATCAACTAGAAATATAGAAGAGATGAAAATAGAGAAATATTTACATTCTGAAAGAGGGTTCTACAAAGGCAATGCCAAATTACCCTTCCATTGTGACTTAGCATTATACCTCCTGATGTTTTGTCGGTGTCTTGCAGCCAGCAAGAGATGGAAAAGGTGTCATCCCTCTTGGATTTGGAGATTTGAAGTCCTTGTTTTGTTTCTAGTGTTATCATATTAGAAATAAAACCAACTTCCTGCATTGAGGCTTGACCGAAATCTTTCGAGCCACCCATCACTTCATATACTGAATCCGTTCCCCCCAGAGTGACCTCATTACTACTATCAATATCACTAGCAGAAAGAGACTCCATCTTTTTCTCCAGATGGAATTCCACGGGGTGAAGGACCCCAACAGGAGCTATCGGATCTGACGAATGTAAAACAACTTGAAATTTGTCTAGCACAATTCGAACATTCTGCCAATGATCAATATGTAAAAATGTTGAAAGGAAAGAACGGGGAATCTTAGTGATCTAAATAACCAAGTAAGTAAAAGTTCAGTTAGAGAAAACAAAATACACATGAAAAGCAGTTAAACTGAACACAAAACTATACCCTTCCCCGAGGACCTGCCTTAAAAGAAAGAAGATTAGCGGAAAATGCAAAGATATGTCCATATAGAAGAATAAATATAAATTGAAATGGGTGCTTACTTTAAAGAGGGGACAGTCAAGAGTTAATGTCTCATATTCACCGCCTTCACCACATACATTTACTCCATACAACCTGTCAATTTATCAATTAGATAATTATCAATTGCTTATATAATGAAATTTTTAGTTGAACCACAAAGATTACTCTTTTAGCTTGTGAAGATGGGATTCCAAGTGCTCTATTTCTTTTCCCAAGTGTTTTGCAGGGTCCAGCCCAATGGATGCGACCTTTGACAAAAGAGAACCAAGAAGTTAGCTATGCATTAGCATATGCTTTAAATTTATTTCCTCAAAAAAAGCAAAAACCTGCGTTGCATTAAACTAAAAGGTTTCAGAAAATAACACAAGTAGGAAAATTTGTTCGTAAGATGCGGAAGCATTATAATTTAGAAAGTACAGATTATATACAAAGCTATATCTCATAGAGAATCTACGTACAAGGGACTTGTAAATGAATAAAATAAAAAGATCCCTCCCTGTTCCTACTGCAAACTAGAGAACAAAATGAAACCAGCAAAATTTTTGGATGCGTTTATATCTGTTTATTAATTTTCACAGAACGTTAAGATTACAAATAATATTCTCTCAGGCCCTTCTTCAAGTATTGATGGCACTGCACATAGTTCCCCAAACATCGATGGGCACCGTTGCGAATGGGGCAGATATTTCCAACTTGGGACAAAAGTCTTTGCCCACCTCGGACCACAGGAGGGGCACGGTTACTCTACCATGAGCCTACACATGTTTGATAATTAAAAAAAGATCTCTCTCTCTCTCTCTCTCTCTCTCTCTCTCTCACACCCACCCACCTCTTCCTGTACCATTTGGAACCTCCTCCAACAAGTAACAACAGTCCAGCAATCAAAAGAGAAGTCTGTTCTACCTCACCCCAAACTAGGGGCAATCCGCCCCCTTGCCATTCCTACTTCAAGTTTTGCTTAATATCATTCACTAATTGCATTAAATAACATCTGAAAATTCAATTTAAGTAGTGAACAGCAGGATAAAGAAATTTTTTGGGGCAAACAAAATAAGAAAGGAAAAGTAAGCTTGTATGATACCTTCACTGTGATGGCAACAATCCCACTGCTAATCTAATTACCATGGGGGGAAAGGTTAAAAAAGAAAAAGGGTGAGTTAGTATTGATGATTTCGGTATTAAAAATTTATACAATTGATAAGAGGAAACACACCATTTGTTGAAGAAGAAATGCCTGATCTTGCTTCCAAAGATATGCCAAAGAAACAAGTCCCAACCTTGAACATACACTTTCCACCCGCAGTCTTTGATAGTCAGATGCAATTGCACCAGAAGAAACAGCGGAAACAGAGGGTATCTGTTTTTTAACTTCACTTAAGAGAATAAACATATCTTCAACTTCATCACCAGGAGTTGTGGTGTAGCTAAGGCCCTGATGCCTGTTGCTCAAAACAATGGATCGTAAAGAGAAAGTGAACTAATAAACGTTTACAATTTAATGGATATCATATAGACTATATTTGCAAATATAGTATCCAAAAAGTTGCAAGTTTGACGTTCAAGTTAGTAAGTTTTCATATAAAAGATGCTGATAGAAATTACGTCAGGAATTATCACACTTTTCAACTGGCTAAGAATAATACAACGCAAAGTTTATCCTTATGATATTATCCTATGTAAATGGACTCAACAAAGTGTCAGTATAGGTTGTATATGAAGGAAATACAACATGAAGCTTATATACCACAATGCCATAAATTTTCAGGCTATACATTATAAAATCATTAACTCCTTGAGTGTATGAAATACTTCTGCTCAAGCCATCAACTACTACACGATGTTGTAAACATACTGAGGAACAAATACTAGCAATCAATAAATCTTAAGTGTTGTGAATACAAGTTATTCTCTCTTTCAAGTTACTTCTTAACTCACACAATATTGTAAGATCCGGAGTACAGTCCTTTAGAGAACTTAATATGGATCAAGAAGTGGCAATGACTATTTTTCTTATTTTGGATAGATCAAAGACCCAAAGATTGTTGGACATGTCTTTTCTTGAGTTTCAAAACATATCAACGTTTGCATGTCCCAACACATATGCAGCATCCTTGAAATTGGCTTTGCTTCTCAGGTTAGTAGCTCCCCATGTGCAGAAGTTTCCAATTTGATGGAGAAAATAACAAGAGAAAAACAGGGGTCAAGCTTTTACCTTCATACAACCAATCAACTCCAACTTTAAGAACCAAAAACAACTTAAAGACAGATATTTTCCTTTATATTATATTAGAATATAACACGCAAGAAAAAATGTTCAAAAGTAATACCAAAAAGGAAGACAAAGAAAATACAACCTGAACTCATCTGTCATCATCCACTTAGTCATTTTAACAGAAGTATGGTAAAACACTCAAGTTCTCATACTTATACGTATCTTATGCTAATATCATTCCCATTGTTAACAACATAGATAATAGATTATAATGAATGCTTGCCTGCTAGATCCTTGAATTCGTCTCCGAAATAATGGAATTCTCATACATTTTGCATAGCTAACAACTATTTGGTGTCCTACCTGCAAAAGACATTAAAAAATTCGGGCCTGATTAGTACAAAGTACAGGAAAAATGTAAATCCTGACTCTATTAATTAACCAAAATTTATTTATCAGAAGCCAAAACCCCTTAATTTCAATGTTAATTAAACAGAAAACCAAGAACCATCAATCCATTTCCAATAATTTCATATTTAAAAAAAAAAGGAAAAAGAAAAAAAGAAAAATGGCTTGAGAAAAGGAAAACATTCTTACTGTTTGATACATGTAGCTATCCAGCTCATCTTTCTCATCATCAGCCGGCAACAAATTTGCAAGAGCCACTATCTAAAGTAACATTTACAGTTTGTATAATCACTATCCAGTTAACATTAGCAAGCATTCAAACAGGAAAATGCTAAGATTGAGAGAGAAGGAGACGAAGATGAGACCTGGTGGCCGTACTGGAGGCACTTCATCATGGCATAACAACTGTCCTTGCCGCCGCTGACTAACGCCACCACCTTCATTGTCGCTACTATGCAATCGGAAGAGCAAGCACTGCTAATCAGGGTTTTAGAAGGTAATGAGATTATTGGGGTTAATTGTACAAAAGGTCACTAAACTTTCACTCCAATTGCAATTAGATCACTAAAATTTAATTACTACTTGTAATTAGTTCACTGAACTTTAATTTAACCGCATCTAGATCAGTAAACTTTGACTACCGTAAATTTAGGGCCTGTATAGAAATGATTTTCTCAAAATCAATTCTCACTCAAAATTGTTTTCAACCACACATTTACCCATTAAAATAATCTTGCACGTAAATTCGTAACTTTTCTTTACTTTCCAACCACACGTTCTCATCAAAAAATCACTTTTCACAAAATCATTTCCATACGAGCCCTTAATCATTAAACTTTGATTTAATTGCAATTGTGCCACAAGGCAAATAGGTCGTTAAATTATTTAATAAAACTGATGAGTTATGTTAAAGGTTGTTGAGTTGATTACATGGCGGGTTCTAACATTGTAAATACTCCATCATAAGCCATGTGGCTTTTTCCATTAAATATTTTTAACGGTTTCTACTGAGTGATAGATGAGTAATATCAAGGAAATATGAGTGATGATTGAGTTGACTTTTAAATTTGAGTACTAACACGGAATAAAGTTGAGTTACTTTACATGCATTTAACCCGTTGTGAACTAGAGTTCGTAAGATCCACCATACATAAAAAGGGAGGAAAGGGAGAAGATTGAATTCAAGACTCAAGGTGGAGAAAATTGGTGAAAAATTCTTCATACTCAAGACTCAATTTTCAACACCCAGTTATGTTTTCCGTCTTTTCTGTGATTTTCTCATAACCTCAACGTATAACTAAACTTTTTCTTTGGACGAGCAATATAACCTAGGATTTGATTTTATAACTAGTTAAGCGTCAAATCTTTTATATTTTCTTTAAACGAGGAATAAGAATTAGATTCTACGGCCAGTAATGTTATTGTCATTGTTGTGGATCAAACTAAAATGCTCTTATATTGTTTTAAGCAGTCATGTTGTTATTATTGTAAAATCATCGAAGATCACTATTGTTACATTGTTAATTAATAGACAACAATTATTGTTACAATATTATAACAATTTAATCAGTTGTACCAGTTAATCACTTGTGGGGATAACGAGTCCTCTACATCAGTTACATTATTTTTTTCTAGAAGGTAAAGGATAATTAGTACATTACAATTACTAAGTGCATGAAATTGACTCGCATTATCATTATGCATAAGTGTTGAAATTCTAGTCTTATTTTCATACTCGTCTTTGTATTACTTCAAGAGTTATTCTAATTTATGCACAAAATTTTATGGAAAACGCCTAAAATAATTCTCTAATTACTATTTCTCCAGCTTCCAAATTGTGATCATGTTTCATTCTCCATTGCAGTTATCATATACGACTGGTATCTCCATAAAACCAATTAAGTATGCACCAAGAGGCCAAAGAAATATTTAAGGGACATGTAGAATTCAATCAAAAGATTGGATAACACAAAGGCGATAAACATACATTAAAAACTTCTGAATAAAACATATTGACAATAAAAGATAGGCGAGCTCTCTAGAAATATAAACACATGTACAGCCACATAACGATAGGATGAGGAAGAACTACGTAGTTGACTGGTTCTAGGACCAGCATAATGATTCCATTGTCATAAAATGAAATAACCTAACTAGTCATTTGATCGCTAACTAGAATAGCCTTCAAGAATTTGATGTAATTGCCTGTAGTCAAATGGCTCCCCGAATTGGTTCTCAAACACTGTCAATTCATTGAGCTGTACAAGCATACTATATGGGTTCACCAATTATTCTTTAGCTTTCCACATTAATTTCACCAATACTTATCACAAATTCATAACTTTACACCACAATTAGCCCTAAGATCTAAAACTTCAATCAACCCATTGAATTATCACAACAAACCGCTAATAATGATAACTTGATAACTAAAGGTGAAATTAGAAGGAATTTAAAGAAAGCAGCAAGTAGAAATCCAAATCAGTAATGTTTCGGCTCTGCTCGGTCTTTGCCTTTTTTGTGTGCAACAACTGTTCGCTGGTTCTTTCAACTATGAGTGTGGCCGGCCCTACGATTTCTAAGGCTTGAGGCGAGCTTCGAAAAATAGGCCCCACGTAGCAACAAATAATTACCTTTTACCACGAAACAAAACATATAAAGTTAAAAACAAAACAATATACCATACAGTAAATTAAATTTAAAAAGAAACCAAAAAATAAAAAAAAAACAGAGTCTAAAAGATTACTGTATTATCCCCAAAATCATTACCATGTGCCAACAAGTTACCTAAATACCGCACATCTTGCACTTTTGAAGGCAAAAATACTAATCAAATGTTCAAAATATAATCGATTCTGTTACAAGTACCAATAAAACAATTAAGCAAAACCAAAGATGACTATAAGTACCAATATATCCAAGTCCATAAGTTCATATAACTCAATTCATAGTTCTCAAAGTGCAAATGGATTCAAGCAAATAGATCCCAACTTTTTTCCTTTAATCATAATAATGCTTAATTCTATATGTCACTTCAATCAGTTCTGAACCTTGAAAATATATTCTTAACAATAATTCCATAATGCCTAATGCCTAATGACATAATGCCATAACAGTAATTTTCCTTCTCTTATGATATATTGATATTATACATCTCTTTTAATTTCAAAATACATTCAAAAACTGAGAATTCTCCCATAAGTAGCCAACTCTAGCTAAATTCATAATCTAGAATTCTCATTCCCCAAATCAAAATTCAAAACAAGCAGAACGAAACACATACACACCTCCACAATGTATGCAACCGAACTACAAGATGCTTGTGGAGCTTAACTTTCTCTGATTTCCCCCCTTTTTCCCTCTTTCTTTTAATCCCATCCAACTCAATAATCCCCCTGAACTGCTCCTCAGTCCTCTGCAACTCTCCATATGAAAAAATAAATAAAAAAAAAACTGAAAATTATTCCAATTAAACAATAAACATAACTACCCAACTCACATATCTTGAAAGGAACTCAAAAAGCACAAAAGAAAGTGAATGTGAATTGTGAAGAACATAACTACATAAGCAATTGCCAAAACGAAATGCCAACTGGGAATTAGAATTTAGGAATTAGAAATTTAGGATTTAGGCCTAGGAGGAAGGAAAGCTTACCTGAGGCAGTGAAGCAGAGAACCGACCCTGAATGATGTTCTGGCGAGTGGCGACTGGCTGCCTGGAACTCGGGCGACGGCCGAAGGCTCAGTGGTTCATGCGCGAAAGAGCCAGAGCCGGGGTTGGGGCAGGTCGGAGGTTCTTTTTGTCGGGGGTATTTCTGAAAAGGCCCGTCAAAGGAGGTTTTTCTTTTTTTTTTTTTTTTGGCACTCGTTATCTTTTATGCCATTATTATAGCTTAAAAGTCTATAATAACCTCTAAACCTTAATAAAATGTCTTTGTTACCATTAAATCTGAAAAAATAAATCTGAACGGTTTGTTGATACTACTATTGCTTATGTTTCTTGTTCCAGCTGATTCTTCTTTGATTTTCCTCTTTTCCATTGCCAGTGTCCCTCTCTTCTTTGTATCTCCCTACTTCTTTTACATTTGTTCTTCTCATTCTTTATCTATTTAGGAGGGAAAGAAATTCAATAAGATATAAACATTGCACAGGTGAGTTAGTTTTTGTAAAATTCGAAATTTATTCCAGAACATTTTTAACATTGCTGTTAAAAATCAACTTTCTTTGGTGAAAAATTTATGAAATGATTGTATGTAATCAAATTGTTCAATAATCCACTGTATACTCTTTAAGGTTATAATGTCTGTTAGACACTTCAATAGATAGCTCTGTCTATAATTTATCTTAATAATTATGTTTAATTTAATAGAGTAATCTCTTAACAGACATATCTTTTTTTTGTTATGTTAACATATTACTCTTATCAACAGAGACCACTTTTTAACATAGACAACTTTTTAACAGAGGTCACTTTTGTTAACAGACATATCTTTTCTGTTATGTTAACATATGCCTCTTGTCAACAGAGACGACTTTCTAAACAGAGACTACTTTTTTAGCAGAGACCACTTGTGTTAACATAGTTCACTTTTTAACAGAGAGTACTTTTGTTAACATATGCCTCTTATAAATAGAGATCACTTAACAGATGTATCTTTTTTTCTATTATGTTAATATATGTCTCCTGTGAACAAAGACCACATGTGTTAACAAAAACCGATTTTGTTAATAGAGACCACCACTATTTAACAATGACTACTTTTGATAACAGAGACATCTATTGTTAACATATGCCTCTTATCAACAAAGCTCACTTTTTTTTAATAGAGACCACTTTTATTAACAGATATATCTTTTTTCTATTATGTTAACATGTCTTTTGTCAACAGAGACTACTTTTTAACGGAGACCACTTTTTTTAACAGATGTCACTTTTGTTAACAAACACATCTATTTTCTATTATGTTTTTAATAGAGACCATTTTTTTTTTGTAACAAACATCTCTTGTTAATTAGACAGATATTATGATATTAACAGAGGTCTTTTGAGTTAGTTTATAGACACAACTCAGTTAAACAAAAAGCAATAAAATAGAAATCTCTCGTTAATTAGCGAGATAATATGATGTTCCTTTGAGTCAATTTGCAAACAGAGTCAGGTAAACAAAAAGCACTAAAACAGATGTCTCATGTAGACAGAAGTTAGATAAATAGAAAGACAGTTGAGCCGATAGATTGTCTAATAACTTTATGTTCATTGCATTTGGTTAAACTAAATAAATACATGCAATGATATTTTATGATTTTTAAAATATCCATCTAACAATATGCATTGTCATTTAATTTCAGATATGGATTCGACGACAGAGATTAATGTTTCTTGCGGAAAGTGGGTAAGTGATAATGAAGAAAGATGGAGTTGGAAATGAGACAAAAGGTTTGGAAGAGTTTTGAATGGGCTTCATATATTTACAGAAACTTCGTTTACGGAGTTAATTGACAAAGTGCAACATCTGCCTAGTGTTGATTTGGCGTTACAAAAAATTGAGTTGTGGTTTTTTTGCCCTATGAGTGACCCAACGTTCTCTTTTCCAATCATGATCAACTCAGACAATGAAGTATAGTGGTTTTTATCTATTGTTAGACATGGTAACTATATTCCTCTGTGTGTGACACCGTTCCTAAAGGTCACATTGAGGCCTATGTCGAAATGCATTATGATCCAGTTGAGGCACAACCCATGGCACCTACTAATACAGTTGAAAATGCATATGAATGTGGTCCTTCTTGGTCTGACTTTGAAACAAATGATAGAAATGAAGTTGAATATTACAGAGATGATTATTGGGAGGTATGGAGATAGAGCATCGTAATGATGCTGACATTCATCTAGAAAATGTAAATGAGCCTGAAAAAGTTGTGTGCTCAACACATGGACAAGAGATGCAAGATGATCGATAGCAAATTATGTGTGCTAATGATGAGTAATTGGCTTCCTCATCTCATACTTCACACATTATTACAGAAGAGGAAGACTTGAAAGTTGATCAAGTATTGGATATGAAAAAGATCTTAAGATGGCAATACATATTCTTGTAATGTGGCACTATTTTGAATTCAGAATGAAGAAATCAAACAAGAGTGTGGATACCATAATTTGTATAGATGAAAAGTGCAAGTGGCGGTTGTGGGGCTACAAAGGTTGAATCATGTGACTTATTCAAAGTGTCCAAATACACACGAGAGCACACATGTTCTATAGGCATTCATGACAATGTCCATAGACAAGCAAAATCCTAAGTTGTTGGAACACACATTACCCCAAAGTTTTAGAATCCCAAAACAATATACAGGCCTGCTAATGTCATTAATAATATTCAACAGGAGTTTGGGGTTAAATTGCACCATCAAACTAGAGGAAAGGCAATAGAGTGTGCATTAAAAAGTCTCAGAGTTTCACCAGAGGATAGGTACACAAAATTGGCTGCATATGGACATAACTTGATGAGAACAAATCCAAGAGCAATATTCTCTATTGAGGTTGATGGTGAGAGCCGCTTCTTGTACATGTTTATGACTCAGACCTTGCATTCAAGGTTATCAAATGATGCAACCTATAATATGTGCAGATGAAACTTCTTTGAAAGCAAAATATAGAGGCACAATGATTGTTGCTACATGTCAAAAGGCGAACATACAGATTTACCCGCTTGCTTGGGGCATAGTTGATGGGGAGAACAATACATTGTGGACTTGGTTTTTCTCGAAGCTAAAACAAATAACGAGAGATACTCCAGAGCTTGTCCTTATGTCTAATCGCCACTCAAGTATAAAAGTCGGTATTGAAGCTGCGTATGAAAATGCATATCATTGTTATTGCATCTACCATATACAGGGCAACCTAAGGACTAATGTTTCACATCCAAAGAAATTGAAGCAAGTTGTGCCATTATTAGTAAAGGCAGCGGAGGCATACACTACTAAAGAGTTTGATAAGTACCTGCATGAGATTGATACTTTTGATTTTGCAATTAGGGTGTACTTGAGAGATTCGACCCCTGAACTTTGGGCAAGGTCGCACTTTGAAGGAAACCATTACAACATCATGACGACCAACAATGTGTACTTGAGAGATTCGACCCCTGAACTTTGGGCAAGGTCGCACTTTGAAGGAAACCATTACAACATCATGACGACCAACAATGCAGAGTCATTGAACGCGTTGTTTAAGAAAGACTGAGAGTTTCTGATATTGTCATTACTTGAAAGTATAAGGAAGATATTGCAGAGGTGGTTTCATGAGAGGCGTGGGGGTTTCCCAACAATGCACAAGCACTTTGACGGCTGAGGTGGAGGAAAAATATCGGTAAAATTATAGCAAGTCTAAGAAATTTTCCGCGAGTGCAGTGGATTAGTTTCGGTATGAGGTGAGCGACAAAGCAATGAGGTACACGGTTAGTTTAGGTGAAATACTTGTAGGTAATTTCAATTAGATCAATTTCCTTGTGTGTGCAATTGCAGCAGCAAAGGAGGCAGGATATTCAACGTACCTATTGAGCTCAAGGTATTATACAACTAACTATTGGAGGGCAGCACACGAAGAATTTGTTGTCTCGATGCCCAATGAAGATGATTGAGAAGTCCCTGAAAGTGTGAAGTCTATGATTGTGCTACCACCATTATATATACCAATGCGTGGCCGCGTGGCCTCAGGAGAGAAACAAGAATATCATCAACTGGAGAGTTTTGCAAACGGCAAAAATGTGGTAGATGTGGAGCAGTTGGACACAACAAGCTAAAATATACTTCACAGTTACCACTTTGTCATAACTAAACGGGCAACCGACAGGCACGGTGGAAACATCATGCACGAGTGCCCTTCATTGTTTTGTAAAACTAAAGTCAGTGATAGTTACATTAATTTTATATAGATAATAGTTGTATGGAAAATGCTAATGTGATTTGAATTGTATACATAGGTGTAGTAAATAGAAGGTGTCTGTTAAGAAAGTCTATTATAAATAGAGACGTTTGTTTACGTTTGAAAAACAACAGGAAACAGATGCTTCTTTTACGGTTTTGTAGAAACATATACGTCTGTTTAAACAAGTAACGGTGTCTATTTATATGAACCTGATATGAGATATGTCTGTTACAAAAACACGTCTGTTTACATTTGTTTTCGAAATTACACAAAATCCAAAAACAAATAAGACATGCCTTGTGTTTACTATCGTCAAAAAGAGAAATATTTTGTAAACAGAAGTGTCTCTTTACGTTGCGAAATAGCCTAGAAATAAATTCTTTTGTCATAGTTTTGTAGAAACAAATACTTATGTTTATAGAAAAAGAATTTTAATACCTTGTAAATGGGAGACAATGATCTATCTTTGCCAGTCTAATATTGTTGAAGAACCTGATGACTAGAAAGGAAAAAATAATGAAAAAAAGAAAGAAAAGGGAAGACTTCAATCAGTATGTTTAAAAAGAAAATGTTTAATATACGCAATCAAACATATAGATGGCACTCAAATATATGGCTCAACTAGGACATCTTTCTAGCTTAGATCAGCTAAAAAGCCTGGTGCAAAAGAATCACACAAAAGTTCTTCCAGTTTTTATGAGAAACTAAATTGAAATTATACACACTACACTCCACACGAATGTAAAAGCACATAAGCTTAGCTAGAATGTAATTAAGCTGGGTAGATGTCAACCAAAGGTACACATGTCAAGCGTGCAACAGAGGAAATTTGTGAAGTTTTAGTTCATATATTTCCATTCCAAAGGCTCATGATATTCTCAATCCATTAAGTAATAGGATTCCGTTTGTGGATGATTTAACTACAAGTCAACACTTGATAGAGGCATGCAGAAGAGAACCTAGCCTAGGAGAATAGACTTTTATCTTACTTCTCTTTGTCCCTCTCTATTCTCATTTGTAGTTCCCGGCATGGTAGTTTCAACAATAGTGTGGAAGAACATGTTAGTACCATGCCTTTGTTAATATTTAAATGTCTTCATGGATGCCACTACTTATGAAGATTACATGTGTTTTGGTGTTTAAAATTTATAAATGCTAGACTCTTAGCTTGCAACCTAAGATATAAACTAGGAAATTTTGATGTAGAATAATGTCATGGCTTATCTTTTAGATAGCATGTTAACTGTATATATGGTTAAATAGGGTTGTATGGCTGAAGTAATCCTATTTTCATTTTTACGTACCAAAGCAGGCTATATCTGGGGACTTGTGTCCTTATGAGCTCTTATTCTTCTATTCTTTATACCGTGTAAAATATATATAAGATGTTCCTCATCAATATACATATGAAATCAAAGCATAGGTCATTCAACGGTCAAATCGCTCTCCCTGCAGTGACAAAATTAAAGTGTGGAATGGCTGGCTCCATAAAATTATTTAAACATTTCATCTAACAAACTTTTCATTCAAACTTTACATGAAAACATAGCTCTCCAAGTCTTCTTGTTCATCAAAATATAATTTTACGTTAAGATCAGTAAATCATGGAAAAGCATAATTGTAATTTTGGTTGGACTAGAAAACAACAAGCTCTTAACTTGTTTTGACCTATGCAGGTTTTCACTTCTTCATGCATTGACCAAGAACACTCCAACTCTAATTAATTTGTGAATTTATGGAATAAAAGAATGATTACATACATTCGCCATGACATCAAAATTTTTAACATTTTAATTCTAAATTCACATTGTTTTACTTTTAAGAGCTTTGTCTAGGGGTGATTTTTCTCAAAAATTAGTTTTTCTCAAAGTTATTTACAACCACATGTTCTCCAAAAGAATATTATTTTTTCAGGTAATCTAATGCTCTTCCTACCTTTGCCATTCTTTAGAACTATTTTACTTCCCAACAAAACTCTCTCTATGAACTCAAGTGTCAAAATATAAAAATCCAAGAAAGTACTTTATTAGTGATAGATATTTCATCAATTCCTTGACTTCTAACTCTTGAAATGAATTAACTACAAATCACACAAAATGTTTCTTTTTCCTATTCTCCTTTCCCTTTTCTTATTTTGATTTTTCTCATTCATGTTCTTGGTTTTTATTTTCATTTCCCAAGTTTTTGGTTCAGTTTTGTCCATTCCTCCCCTCTACATGATTAATGCAAAAGGATGGTGACTAAATTTTGGTACTTATTTTGTTATACAAGTGCAAGCATTATGCTAAACTTGGTGCTTAGAGTTCATATCACGATTTTCAGTACAGAATTCTAATGGAAAACACAAAAAAGGTACACTGTATGCGATGCACAACTTCAGGATGTACTAGGACTCATGGAAAACATAGCTATCTGAATTATACTAGATTTAGGGATTATTTTACTAAGCTAACAGATTTGAGACCCACTATTGCTTATTGTAAACTAAAGTAGTAAAAGGAGTAAACAAATTATTATAATTGTTTGTTTGGAGAAATGCTTAATTCTTATTTTAACTTGTTAATTCCTAGGACTCTATGTCAATATCAACTCTTTATTGAGCCTAGTATTGACGAAATAATTTTTAGTATTTGCAATCTGAACATATGTTTACTTACGTTGTTTTGCAAGATATTGATTGAACTATGTCTGAACATGAAATATTTAAGAAAACTCTTTCTAATTGAAAGCAGTTGCACACTTATTTTCTTCTCTTAAGGTTTATTCTTAATTGCTATAGTTTTCAGCCTTCTGCTACACTTCACTCAATTGTTTATGCACTTCTTAAATTATCAACCAAGTAAAGGGAAAGCAAGAATCATAGAAATAAAGAAAATTCAAACCCCATGGATGTTGATTAACAGTGTAACTGCAAGGTAAAATTGACAATATTCAGTTCATGCTCTCTTATTTGGTATGAGCTAGGGTTTTCACAATTTTTCTTATGCAAAAATTCACTTTATAACTGCAACATTCGCAAATCCCATAACACAAATTTGCTATTAACATCGAATTTATACAATTTAATTTATGGTAGAGATGGGTTTTCTTACCTTCAACCTTTTTGCCAAATTTGTCTTAAACTTTCCACACAAAACTTGAGAAGCTGCTCGAATGCTTGTACAGAACACTAGCTGTAGAGGAGCGAAATTTGAATTTCACCATGGGAGATAGCGACCGAGATGGGTTCTGTCGGCAAGGGAAAACAGAGAACACTTACTTCTTTTGGGGGTTCTGTCGTTCCTTGAGTTGTTTTGGCCCTTTCTTTGATTTTTTTTTTAAATTGGTGGTCAAGCCTGGTCAAAGGGCCAAAAGGCGAAAAAAGTTAAAAACCGGGTCACCCGGCTATTGTAGTTATTTCCCACGTTCTTTTTTAGTGGTGTCAAAGTGGGTAAGCCGGTTTGGGCCGGCTTGCTAACCTTGCAGCCCGGAACGGCCCGCAAGCAAAAGAGCCCGCACATAGCAAGACGGTCTAGGCGGGATTTTTTGTGCCTTGGCCCGGCCTACCTGTATGCCCATATGGGCCGATCTACATGGGTCACCAACACCTGTATGCCCATATGGGCCGATCTACATGGGTCACGTGTTGGTCTATAAGTAATTTGGCGCGGTTTGTCCTTTTCATTTTCTCTTTTTTCCCTTGTTAGAAATACTTCATTGGCTCTTTTTAATTTTGTTTCCATACTATGTTATAATTTATAATAATAAACATGAAACATCACATCGTCTATTAGATAGAAACCTTGAAATTCAAAAGTTAGATACATAAATTTATATAGCCGACTAGCTAGTTTTGACGATAAATTCTATGGAACGAGATCGGGTTCGGTGTACAGAGCCTGACTACCAATAGAAAACAATCAAGTCACATGTCCCAACTACCAATAGAAAACAGCCAAGTCTTATTGACTTGACTATTTTCTATTGGTAATTGGGCTCCATACATGGAGCCCAATTTGAGTCTATAGAAAAAATATAGTTTTGACACTTAGACTTTTGAAATTTAAAAAAAATAACAACACAAACAACTATTCATAAATTTGCATCACTACAATTATAGAATATCCTAGCTTGGTTGGCACATACTTAAATATAATTTAATTGTTCAAAATTATTTTACGTCTACTACTCATATTCTTCTACTGAAAGATTTCAATTATATCGTCAGTAGCTTTATCTTGCATCTTTATTTCCATGTATAACCAATCTTTCACACATATAAGGGCTTCCAAAATATCTTCTTTAAATCTTGATTTTCTTTTATCGAGCACCTTTTTACCTGCACTAAAAGTAAATTCGAATGCAACTATTGAAACTGGAACTGCTAGTAAATCTCGTGCCATTTTTGATAATATCGGATAAGTCTACTCATTTAATTTTTTGCACTATAGGGAGTCTAAAATTTCTTGCTCTTTTTCACCCATCATGCATGCAAAATCAATTTTATAATATCTATCCAATTCAGTTTCAACTGTATTCGTATTTGAATTCGATAAAGAACAATAAACATTTTGTTTCTTCTTAGCAATTAAGGACTTTATTAAAGATTTTTTTCCCTTAGACCATCTCCAATGGTTTCCCCTATATTCCCCTAAAAATAGGCGAAACCATTGGTGCACTCCAATGGTTTCTCCTATATTTAGGGGAACCCATTTTTTTCATTTATTTTAATTGAATAAGAAAATGAAATAACATATTTATTTAGTTAAATCATACTTAATTTGTATATTATTTATAATTAGTTAAGGTCAAATAATTTATATCTCGGAATGAGTCAAATAAAGAATATCATTGGCAATAAAAGAAAATCTAACTTATTAAATAGCTCATTTTGTTAAAAAATGTGAGAATCGATTAACATTAACAACGATACATTAATAAAGACAAATATGTAAACCAACTCGTTAACATACACAACATTAATTTTCACAATTACTATATTGCTCACACATATGTTCAATTAAGGCATCACGGAGTGCATAGTGTGCTGCGGTATCCCTAATTTGCTGATGACGCTTAAGAAACCTTTCAAACCAAACTCCTTCATCACACGCCAGCTCGACTTCTGGTGCTGGAGCTTCTCTCCACTCTTAGATTGGGGCAGCAAGGTCACACTTATCCTCGACAATCATGTTATGAGATAATGCAAGTTGTCATTATCTTTTTCAATACACGTTTGTCCCAAATAGCATACAAGTCCTACCACAACTACAAACCTTGATTGCAAAACTCCAAAGGCACGTTCTACATCTTTCCTATAACTTTTTAGTGGCAAATAGTTTCTTTTTTGGACCACGAGGATCGTGAATTGTTTGCACAATAGTCGACCACTTTGTGTATATACTGTCAGCTAAGTAATAACCTGTGTTATATTCTTTTCCTTGAATGACATAACGAGTTGGAGGTGTTTTGCCCTGAGCAAGATCGGAAAAAAGAAGAGACTTTTCCAACACATTAATGTCATTATTTGATCCAGGTAACCCAAAGTGAGCATGCCATATCTATATATCGTAGTTAGCGACTGCCTCTAAGATAATAGTCGGGCTTCCGCTATGACCTGCATACTGTCATGTCCAAGTAGTTGGACAATTTTTCCACCTCCAGTGTATACAATCTAAGCTACCCAACATTCCGGAAAAACCTTGTTGTTCACCGATATAGAGTAATTTAGCAATATCTTTAGAGTTTGGTGGTCTAAGGTACTTAGGACCAAATATCTCTATAATAGATCGACAAAAGCACTTCATACTCTCAATTGCAGTAGATTCTCCAATTTTAACGCATTCATTAGTCGTATCTGCAGCTAGGTCATAAGCTAGTATTCGAAATACAACAGTTATTTTTTAAGGAGAGATAAACCTAACTTACCTGTTGCATCCATCTAGGAATGGCAATGGGACGGGTATTACCTGATACTCGTGAGTACCTGCCCCGAGCGCCCGTTAAGTATTGGGGCGTGTATGTGGTGAAGGATTTCACCCTGAAGTCTTATCGGGTCGGAGTCAGGTAATGGCCGTCCCGACCATCCTGACCTGATACCCGATTTATTTTTTTATTTTTTTTGAAAAAAATTTAAATCTAATTAGTGAGTTGGTGAGGGTTTGATCCCAAATACCCAAGATGGAAATAATAAACCTTAACCATCCCGACTAATGCCCTTTTTGTTGAATTTTTAACTAACCATAATAATTAATTCATTTAAATTTTGAGTTTTCTTAAAATAAAAAAACTAATTCAAAGACAAACCAAACTCTGTCCCTAAATCAACTCTTCTCCTTTCGTCTTTGTCTTTGTCCAACTCGAACTCTTCAACTTTAAGTCTCTACTAGTCCACTCAACCCCAAAATCTTTGCCGCCGCGCCGCACAGTTCTTTTTTTTTTTAATTTTTTTCTTTAACGTGGCGGGTAACGGGTAATTTTTTTGTACCTGCCCCGAACCTCCCCTGCTGAATCGGGTACGGGATGGGGATTTCCTTACGGGGTGGGAGTGGGGAAGGCATACCCACCCCAAACCCGTCCCGTTGCATTCCTACATCACTCTTTTGTGTAAAATAATTGGCATGAACTTGTATGGCTTGAACTATTTTTATGAATATACTTCGGGACATACGAAATTGACAAGGGACATATAAAATCAACACTGAAACATCTCCTCGTTAAATCGCGGGCACTCAGCAAAATAGTCATTGAATAAATTATGATATGCAGCTTCTCGCCCACGGTTGATAACGTGCCCCGTGACTGAGCCTCCATACTTTGGCATGACATGACGATGTTGATTAACATAATGCGTCAGGAGTGGATTATTATTGCTTTGCATACGAACAGTCGCTTCCGTTTCTGCATCAATCATTTCAATCACTGAGTTGTAAATCTATAGTTCACTTTCATTTTCGTCATTAGGGTATGTAAAAGAGGAATCTCCAAAGTTAAAATTCATTTTTCTCAAATGCTAAAAGTAGGTATTGTAGTAAAATTAGAGGATGGGCCATTCTTAAATAGAGTAAGATGAGTTTGTGGTAGATTGCACATGATAGGTAGTTGATACAAGTGTGTGGTAGGTGGCACATGATAGGTAGGTGATATTAGTTTGTGGTAGGTAGTTCGTGTGGTGTGTGAATTAAAGAATAGTGAAAGCTTGAAATTTGGAACAAAAAATTAAAGTAGTGGCAATTTTGGAATGCAAAATTGGAACAATTAAGTGTTAAAAACCGAAGTTAATTCATGAATGACATTGTCGTAATTAAAGTAATGACAATTTTGTAAATAATTTTTTAAATAATCAATGACATTATTGTACCCTTCCCCAAATATATGAGAGGTGAATGGTGTTCCTCCATATTTGGAGGATTCTTCTATAATTGGAAAGGAACACTATTCACCTCTCCTATATTTAGGGGAGGTTTAGGGGAACCATTGGAGCTCAATATCCGTCATATTTGGAGGATTCCTCTATATTTGAGGAACCATTGGAGATGGCCTTAGTAGTAGTCGCAGTGAAACTCATACCAGATTGACTAGTTGCATCATCACCACCGTTCAATCTAGAGAACCAATGATGATTTATGTTAATATACCAGTACAGTTATAAGATGTAAGAACAAAACCCGTCATTGGTTCTTTAGAATTTTTGGCATCATCACCATATTTCATAGCGTAGCATTTATTAATTTTATTAACAAAAGACTCTATAAATCCTTTTTTTTTTATACTTATACGTTAAAATCTAATGATTCATTAAGTTGCTCCAAAGCACATTGAACTCCAAATCTATATATTATGAATCGAAAATTAGTCTGCAGTACAATTATACTACAGTTTTCCCTCCAAAACTGAGTTTTGAGGGATATTATAGAGATTTTATGTCCTCTTGGTCATCTATACGGTTTATCCCTTTTCTTATTATTTTTTGTAAAACTTGAATAAAATCTTGAAGATTTATTTGCTGAAGTTATGTTAACACTGGAGTCTAATTCACGCGATTTCCTCAACCTTCCTTATTTGATAGCAGTTTTTTGGTTTATGAATTATTATTATATAATTATTATTGTTATAATTATTTTAAATTTCTTTTATCTATTTAGTTGTATTAGCCAGCTATTATTTCCACCCAATTTTTTTGCATCTTATCATCATCCAATTTTTTCCTTTTTATTGTTGGAATTAATGTATAGGACCCAATAATTGGACCAGGTTGGTACATGATGGACCGATTTAATTAATAAGACTAATTTTGTCGGACCGTATATAGGCTCTAGAATCCTAATCTGATTAGGCCTATCTCTAAGGTTTCGTAATAAATCTATAATAGAGTGCTTTATGGTCTCGGGTTACTACGATATATTCATACATTCGTTCTGTGTTAACTTGCTAGCATGAAGTAATACTGAAACCCTAATCCCCACTACAAAAAGTTTGTGTTCTTGGATTGTTCTTACTATGTGGATTACTGTTAGAGGTTGGATGTTTGGACAGCTATGATGTGATAAAATATATCGAATTTGCTGTTCCATTCTAAGTAATTTTCTAATCACAAATTCCATCTAAGAGCAAGTTTGATCATGCTATAAGAATTGTAGTTTTTATTTCCATTGTGCATGTTGTTTATAATTCCTAACAGTGGTATCAAAGTCGTCTTGCTTCTTGTTGGATTTTGTTATTATATGTGTAACAGTAAGTGTTATTGTTCCGTATCAATTTGATTTGTGGTAATTCTCAATGAAAATTATTTGTGATATAATGAATTCCAAATTCGATTTGGAGTTTTTAGTCTTATATTGAAAATCTAAATTTGATTTGAATTTTCAACTGAACCAAAAAAATAAATTAAATTAAATTGAAGGTCAAGTGACTGGCCACTGGAATAGTTCCAGTGGCAGATGGCAATTACAGCGGCCGATAGGATGGCAATTGCAGTGACCAATCGGTCACTGTAGCAGCAGCAAATTTTGAAGGCCGCAGCGAACAGCAGCAGCTACTGTTCGCAGTAGTGACAAGTTCGTGGATGCGATCGCTGCTGCCATTCGTAGCGCAAATACTGACGATTGCCTATGGCAATTGCCTGCGACGCACTGTTTCAGAAGCAGCGCCGCTGGCGATAGCACCGGATCCATAGGCTAGGGTTCCGAAAACCCTAGCCATGGCTATTCTAACCTCTACTGAGATTGGGGCTGCCATACAATTTCTAAAATTGCATAGAAAGTCCCCTTGTTTCAAAAGTTTAAAGGGAAGCCCATGTAATTTTAGAAATTGCATAGGCAGTCCTTAACGTTTGGAAACTCAGAAATTAGTCCTTGGAATTTTTGAAATTTCGGAATCAATCTCATCTTTTACTACTTTGTTAAATTAATATCTGGGTTTTGAATTTAACTTAAAAAGTTTTGTAAAATTTTTTTCTTTTATCAATTGGGTCAAAATTTAAACTTTGTAAAATTTATTTTTGCCAAAAGTTATTTATTTGGATAAAAAATTAAATTTTGACTTAATTTAAATATGATTCTAAACCCTAAGTATGACTTTGATACTAATAACAAAATAAAGAGTTATTTTTTCTGTCCCCCTTTAGTTAATAAAATTGTTTGATTAATTGGATTAATCATGATATTTTATTAATATGAAATTGATTAATTAATTAATTTCTTGTTTGTTTCATTTTATTTGTCTAAAGTGTTTAGATATCCATTGTCAACTACTACAAATCTAGAAATTGATGTGTTCATTAATATTAGATATTAATTATTGTTTGTGGATGATTATGGACTCGACCTATGTGATTGATTGTATGTATGGTTAATTATTTTTTTTTATTTTTGTTGGGGCCTTGGAGCCGGTTATTTAATTCAGTTTGGCCTGCGTGCCTATTATATGATTTTGGGCCTGCAAGCCAATTGTTTTAAATTTAATTTTGGGCATACGTGCCTATATTTGGCGACTGTACCAACTACTATAGGATACATGTTGAAGATATATCACGAGAAGACAACTAGTATAGGATACAGGCTAGAGTAGAAAATGGAAGCTGTTGCATCTAGCATTCCATGATTGAATGCAATGCAATGTCTTATAGGAATTGACTAACTAAGCTTCTTCATGGCTCAAGAAGACTAGATAGATACAGTCCATAATCATCCACCAATATTTATTGTGTATTGGTGATTACATGTGTGATGTTATTTCAATACATAATTGTGATGTTGATGAGACCAATTCCCTATAAAATGTTAAATTCATATTAATTATTAATACACGCCTTCCACTGTTATAGTGAAAACCATATTTCATTATCGATGTTAGCTTGTTGAGTAACTCAAGGCTGCTCACTCGTGAATATGTTTATCACTATGAAACATATGATGTTTCTGAACAGTGGGTCGAATTTAACTAAAGTTTCATTTCTTGTTGAGTGACTCAAGGAAATAAGATTTTAGAGGCGTGTCAAGTAAATACATAAGATGTATATGATATTTAGTTATCTATTTGATGATTTAGGAGTCACATGAAGATGTGATTGATGAAGTATCCACCTAGATGTTTTATTAGGGCTTGTTAAGTAACTCAAGGTTTTAGTAAAACGGACGGGGTCCTAGCCTACTGAAAAATGAAAATGTTTCATTAATTAATGTTAAGAGATCATTAATTCAGTGGGAGTATAATTAATTTAATAAAATTCCATATTAAATTAATTTACAGCATTCATTAATTGTTCTATATTTTGCCATCTCAGTTTATTGAATAATGAGTAATCACATTAAATTGAAAGGCATACTTGATGTCAACAAGTTTATTGGGCAAAATATTTTGGTCTGAGAATTGTTCCCAGGCATGAAAAAATTGCATATGTTCTTGAACAGCTGATACTGGAAATTCCTGATGAGGAAGGTACTCCATAATAGGTGGAAGCATACAATCGTCATATGGATGACGATAATACTACAACATATATGATGCTTGCAGCTATGTCTCCTGAGTTGCAAAAGCAACATGAGGGTATGGATGCTTATACCATGATAGCTCATCTTAAAGAGTTGTATGATGAACAATCGCGCACTGAAAGATATGAAACATCCAAAACGCTATTCAAGGCTGTAATGGCAGATGGTTTTCAATTAGTGCGCATGTACTGAAGATGATTGGCTACATTGAAAAGTTAGGCCATTTAGGTGTTGCCATGGGCCATGCACTAATTATTGACTTGGTTCTTTAATCTCTACCTGATAGCTATTCGCAGTTTATTATAAACTTCAACATGAATAAGATTTAGTGTACCCTCACCGAGCTCTTAAACATGTTGAAGACTGTTGAGCCTAATGTAAACAAAGTACATAGGCAAGTCTTGGCGATCGACTCCTCAAACGGCACTAAGAGAAAGTCTAGGCAGACCTTTAAGAAAGCTTTCAAAAAGGCCAAAGGCGTTGGAAAGACAGTTAATCATGACAAGAACAAATCTCAGGCCGATGCTACATGCTACCATTGTAGAGGCAAAGGACATTACAGGAGGAATTGCAAGGCTTACCTCACTACCTTGAAGGGAAAGAAGTCTACTAAAACTTCTGCTTCAAGTAATTATTTCATCGAGGTTAATATGACTACTTCTTCAGCTTCTTGGGTATTAGATACTGAATGTGGATCTCATATTTGTCCAAATATGTAGGGGCTAAAGAATAGTAGACCATTGTGAATGGTTGATGTAGACCTGCGTGTTGGGAATTGGGCAAAAGTTGTTGCCTTAGCCATAGGAACATATTATTGTCAGAATCGCTAGTTAATCCTATTTCCGATAAGGGCAGTTGACAATTGAATCCAATTTTGACCATTATTTTCATATCCGTAATAGTGAGAAAAGAAGGCCCGGCTCCAAGTTGTTCAAGAATAGTGGTATTGAGTTTCTCGACCCTTTGACTTAGGATTAATCAGTTCTATTTCTCGATGGGGGCAGGGAAGAGATATAACTCAGCAATAGAGTGTTACCTTGATGTGGTGGTAGTCATCAGTTCGAGCTTGATTATCCCTAAACCCAATATGAGTTTTTCTATTTGAATTTGCTCCTTCACCGTGATTCAATGAGAATGGATAAGAGGCTCATGGGATTGACGTGAGGGGGCAAGGATGGCTATATTTCTGGGAGCGAACTCTGGGCAAATATAAAGCGCATGGATGCAAGTTATGCCTTGGAATGAAAGACAATTCCGAATTCGCATTGTCTACGAACAAAGAAGCTATAAGTAATGCAACTATGAATCTCATGGGGAGTTTGATCCTGGCTCAGGATGAACGCTGGCCGCATGCTTAACATATGCAAATCGGACGGAAAGTGGTGTTTCCAGTGGCGGACGGGTTAGTAACGCGTAAGAATGCCCTTGGGTGGGGAACAACAGCTAGAAACGCCTGCTAATACCCCGTAGGCTGAGCAGCAAAAGGAGGAATCTGCCCGATGAGGGGCTTACGTCTGATTAAGGTTTGTTGGTGAGGCAATAGCTTACCAAGGTGATGATCAGTAGCTGGTCTGAGAGGATAATCAGCCACACTGGGACTGAGACCTGGCCCAGACTCCTACGGGAGGCAGCAGTGGGGAATTTTCTGCAATGGGTGAAAGCCTGGCGGAGCAATACCGCGTAGAGGTAGAGGCCCACGGGTTCGTGAACTTCTTTTCCTGGAGAAGAAGCAATGATGGTATCTCGGGAATAAGCATCGGCTAACTCTGTGCTAGCAGCCGCAATAAGACAGATGATGCAAGCATTATCTGGAATGATTGGGCCTAAAGAGTCTGTAGGTAGCTTTTTAAGTCCGCCGTCAAATCCCAAGGCTCAACCCTGGACAGGCGGTGGAAACTACCAAGCAGGAGTACATCAGGGGCAGAGGAAATTTCCAATAGAGCGGTGAAATGCGTAGAGATCGGAAAGAACACCAACGGCGAAAGCACTCTGTTGGGCCAACACTGACACTGAGAGACGAAAGCTAGAGAAGCGAATGGGAATAGATACCCCACTAGTCCTAGCCGTAAACGATGGATACTAAGCGTTGTGCGTATCGACCCATACAGTGTTGTAGCTAACGCATTAAGTATCCTGCCTGAGGAGTACGTTCTCAAGAATGAAACTCAAAGGAATTGACGGGGGCCCGCACAAGTAGTGAAGCATATGGTTTAATTCAATGCAAAGCGAAGAACCATACCAGGGCTTGATATGCCGCGAATCCTTTTGAAAGAGAGGGGTGCCTTCAGGAACGCAGACACAGGTGGTGCATGGCTGTCTTCAGCTCGTGCCATAAGGTGTTGGATGAAGTCCCGCAACGAGCGTAACCCTTGTGTTTAGTTGCCATCGTTGAGTTTGGAACCCTGAACAGACTGCCGATGATAAGCCGGAGGAAGGTAAGGATAACGTCAAGTCATCATGTCCCTTATGCCCTGGACGACACACGTGCTACAATGGCCGGGACAAAGGGTCGCGACCCGCGAGGGTGAGCTAACCCCAAAAACCCATCCTCAGTTCGGATTAAAAGCTGCAACTCACCTGCATGAAGCTGGAATCACTAGTAATCACCCGGCAACCATATGGCGGTGAATTCGTTCCCGGGCCTTGTACACACCGTCCGTCACACTATGGGCGTTGGCCATGCCTGAAGTCGTTACCTTAACCGCAAGAAGAGGGATGCCTATGGCAGGGCTAGTGACTGGAGTGAAGTCGTAACAAGGTAGTCGTACTGGAAGGTGCCACTGGATCACTTCCTTTTCAGGGAAAGCTAATGCTTGTGGGGTATTTTGGTTTGACACTACTTCACACCCAAAACAAAAAGAAGGGAACTACGTCTGAGTGAAACTTGGAGATGGAAGTCTTCTTTCATTTCTCGACGTTGAAGTAAGACCAAGCTCATGAGCTTATTATCCTAGGTCGGAACAAGTTGATAAGATCCCCCGTGGGTCGCTGTAGATGGTATCAAAGAAGATCCCAACCGGAAATGTGACTAATGAGGAAGTTGGGGCCCCTTAAGTGGGGCGATAGAGAAAAGGAGGCCAATTTATAAATTAAGAGACACACTCTAATTGGCATAAGGCGTTTTAGGTGTAAACTCAAGAGCAACCCCGTACGAATTAAGCCCAAAACAAACAATATCATGCCAAAGTGGAATGACTAATTACAACCAATATCCTGGTCCTTTTGGGAGCTTGTGCGTGGCAGAGAGCAACTCTCGACCATGTATATTTTTTTAATTTTTTTTGCAAGCTAGTGGTTAACTATCGGCCAATCTCCTACTAACCGGACCAAACAATTAATGGAAGTGGAAATTAGCCAATATGCACATATTGACCCTTGTAATTAGAAAAATACTTATTTTAATTTTTAATTGACAAATTACAAATATTGAGTCATTTTATTTGGAAAAATACGGTCAGTATAACAAATTATAATTGAGAGTGTAATAAGCATTTTTGCAATTTGTTTCCAATAACTACTCCCAAGACCAAAATAGCTACAATTGAAAGTATTTTTCCAATTTTTTATAAATGTAACAAGTTACATGTAAAAAATCACTTAATGGAAATTAGTGGCTTGGGACTCGGCCAGAATGGTTATGGCCCAGCCCGGGGTCTCGGGCTTTTGTAGGTGGACCATTGAGGCCCCCTCAATGGCCCGTCCATATTGACACTTCTAGTTTCTGGCTTTTTCTTACTTTGTCGTAGCTTCTAAAATTTTATTTAATATATTTATCTTTTTTTTTCCTTTTTAGCTATTTCTCTTATATTTTCTAGGTCTTGAATTCCCAAAAAAAAAACAAAAAAACAAAAAACAAAGGTTTCTTAACAAATACCAATATTTTTAACTATTTTTAAATTAAGGTGTATTGACCCCCTTGCTTATAAAAATTAGGTGGTCACATTTCTAACCTTAACAGTTGGACACAAAATCACTCGTTGTACTATCGTCACACAACCATCGATCCACTAGTCACAATCCAACTCCGCTGAGTCACAACACATCTCCGCTGAGCCACAGACAAACTCTAGCAAGTCACAAAGAGTTATAGTTGCACTTTGGCAAGTCACAGTCATACTCCAACACTGACAATCACAAACTACAAAAAACGTAAATACTCTGGCCAGTCACAACTCTGACGAACTGTGACTCGCCAGTCACAAAACACCTCGAGAACCCGACAGAGCATCGATTTTCAAAAACAGCACCACAACATTCGTCGGAACACCACAACCTACTACAAGACCTTCACAACAACTGCAACAACCAGTCACAATCATATCACCACCATTTCGTCCACAAATCTGAGGAAACTCATGAGAAAAATAATAATACAACATTACAATAAGTCATAAAGCACTAAAACCTAGAAATCATCTGCCCTTCATGGGATTTCGCCTCTGATAAGACCAATTTGAAACCCTAATTGGAAGTGGCAAAGAGAGAGTGATACACAGAAAACAAGATAGCCCTAATTCGAAACCGTAATTCGCATATGAGAGAACACAATACATAGAAGAAGTAAAGGATTTGCAGGTTACGGTCTATTTATCTACGTTGTGTAATTGATGAGGATGACACAACTTAGAAGGATCAACGGTGCAGTCGCAATTTCTAGAAGGCCAGCGATTAGTACTTCACTATCAATGATTGGTGGATTCGCGAAGAAGATGTCACACCAGAATTTTGTAGAAATGTGTTCTTTTTCTGAATTTTGCAATCTGGTCCTATAAAGCCTCTAATTTCCTAACTCCCCCTAACAAAAAAAAAAAAAAAGCCTTTTTGCCTTTTGGATATATATATATATATAACAAACCATTACGGGCCCTTAATATTTCTAGGCCTGAGGTGAAGGCCGCACTCACGTCATGGTTGACCGGATCTAGATAGAATTGGGGTTTGGGAGGTAGAAAAAGGGATGCTGAAACTAATTGCAAAAAATCTGATAGAGAAGCATGAAACTTTCAAACGCTTGTTACAAAAATTTCAACCTTGTTCTTTCAGGTCCTTCTATTTGCTTTCTTTTAGGTTTTGCCACACATTTATCTTTCAAGTTTTCTTTTCAAATGTTAGCCAATATTTCTCTTAGAACATAACTAGCTAATGGACGGGAAAGTTATATGCATGCAAATAACGTAAGGGGAATAACTTATTTTTTGGGTTTTTTCCCTTAAGCCAAATAATATAAAAGGTGGAATTTGGCACTTTTTAATGGAAAAAAGGTAAAAGTCAGCTAAATTTGGCCCCATTTTATATATTCTGCCTCTACATTTGGGTTTTCTTTGATTTTTTTCTCCTTTTCAAATAGGTTTTCCCCTTGAATTTTATGGGTTTTTCTCCCTTTAGTGCATATATATATATATATATGCAAATAAAGTAAGGGTGAATAAAGCTATTTTTGGGGTTTTTCCCCTTAAAGCAAATAATATAAAGGTGGAATTGGCACTTTGGGAGAGATAAAAAGGGGTTAAATTGGGACCCCCATTTTATAGATTCCACTTTTGCATTTGGGCTTTTCCCCTTCAATCTTTTTCTGTTTTTCAAATATATTTTTCCTATTGAATTTTTCACTTTGAGCTTTTTCACCTTGGAACTTTTGCCGCACACTAGATGTGCTCTTAATTGTCAAATTGATTTTAGTATAATGGAGTCTATTAAAAAGTTGACAAGGAAATTATTTGTTATAAAAAAACTTAAAAAATTATAGGAATTGCAAGGTTCTTTTCTATCATCTTCTGTCTTTATTAGATTTGGTATTAGAGCTTCTTCTTAGCACCATCAATGGTAGAGAGAAGTAGATTAACGGAGTAAAACAAAGTTGAAAGACTTCATGAAGAAACAAGCTAGCACTAAAACAAAGTTGAAGGACTTGATGAAAAAGAAACAAGCTAGCTCCCTATCGGTCGGGATGGCAACAGGTCGAGTTTAGAGTGGATCAGTTCTGCCTCGACTTGCGAAGCAATTTTTATGACCATCCCCCCCCGACCTGCAAATTTTAGGGCGGATTATGTCAGGCCTGGTCGGGTCAGATTTTGACACATTTACCGACCCATTTAAATTTTGATGTGGTTGCAAATTGAAGTGTAGAGTGCAGAATGGAATGTCTCTCTCTCAATACTGTCTAAAGGTATTTATAAGTGAAGTAAGCTTCTAGATGCTTCTAGAATCATCAAAGATGGTTATTTTGCAAGTCAGCATCCACGTCTCGCCAGCCCTTGCCTATATCGATCTTTAGCTCGCGACCATGTTCCCATGATTATGTTAACGACCTACTTTACAGCTGCCAAGATTAAACTCTCGCTTCAACCATCAACCATATTCCTACAACTGTGTTAGACAATCATATTCATGACTGCTAAATTTATGCTCCTATTTAAATCAACAACTAGATATACACGACAACGAACTCTATGACCACACTATTCTCTCCCACCATGCGACCATCCTACAACGTATACTTGCTTGATCTAGAAGATAGATTCCTAATGAGACTATAAAACTAGACCAACATATTGGTGCTGCATCAATTAGAGAAACATAGTTTCTAAAAACAAAACATGTCAAGACATGTGATGCGAGCCTGTATACAAACCCTCAACCGGTTAATTAGTGTTTCCCAAGAAAGCAAAAAACCCGGTTTGCTTTGTAGTACTTATGAAACTTTACACCCGTTGTTGGAAACAACGAACACAAACAAGAACTCGAACAAGATTATAAGCCCAAGATGATCCCGCTAGAGACGTGTAATCTCAAATCACTACGAAGAGAATATGATTTTATTGAAAGAGAAATCACCTTCTCTCAAAGAGAATGCACAAAGTGCAATAAACTCTAAAATTATCTCAAAAAAGAAAATACCAAAAAAGAAAAAAGAAATTAAAAATAAAGAAAAAATTACAAAAATCTTCTGGTGTGGCTACATGAGGTCGCACGTAAGGCCACATAGAAACTCTCTGAACCAGCCCACATGCAGTCGCGTAAAGGTCACACAAAGGTTGCATGTTTCAGACTAAGTCGAAGACTCCAAGTCCAACATAATACATATTGTCATTATTATGGTTTTGTAAATTTTTTTTTGAAATAAACGGATCGGGGCGAGCTTGATCCGCACTGCCCAGTGACCCGTGGCGGGTCATCTGATCAAGCCCCGATCTGCCCCGCTAACCCACGGGGGGACATTTTTCCGCCTCATTCAAATTTTGGCACCACCGGTATTCAGTCTGATCGGGATAAATTGACATCCCTAACCTCTGAATCTAAACACATGAGGTCATATGGGGTCACACGCCTCTGGCATCTTGAGTTCTAACTCACATAACTTTTGGTAGGAAGCTTAGAATTGAAATTCGTAAAATGTGTTGGACTCCTGACTCGATAAGTCTTCCGAGGATATATTATTGTTCCATGTGAATTATTCTCATCACATCAGCTTGCCCAAAATTTTGATGACGCTGTTTTGCATCTCTAAATGACTTCTTTGCAAAAGTCACACCATTAACTTCCTCCTTATTCTTTCCATGGATGTTTTTAGGCCTCTATTGCTATTATTTAACCCAACTATTAATTTGAATGGTCTTTATTGTGGGCTTCATATTTTGGATCGTAACAATGTGTATACTTTCTTAGTGTCTATGTGTTGACACAAATAGGAGTGGTGGGTGTGATCATAATCTAGAAAGATACATAGACGAGATCGTGCTTCTAACTTTGAGTTAGTGTAGAGTCAAAGACAGCCGAATTGCCTTATATTATTGTAGGAAGGATAAGTTTGAAATAGTTTATAAAATGGACTTTGGAAGTCTAAGGAGGGAGTGGGTAAGCGGATTAAAGAATAAACTGTAGCTTGAAAGACAAAAATCCAATACATTTAAGGAAGAGATGCTTGATGTAGAAGTTTAAGCCCGGTTTCAGCCGCCAGCTAGCCAGTTCAAGACCAGTGTGGTCGCCTGACCACTGAAATTTGGGAAAAATAATTTTAAGCTATAGGAGATCGGATCACCATTGAAAATTCATATGAGCTTTCCATGGTTCCGTTAGAAAGGGAAAAACGGTCCAGAGAAAGGAGGAAGACGATGGGTGGTGGAACATTTTATGTCAAATTACGTTCTTACTCTTATTTTATTTTTTGATTGGGTTAATTCACAAATGGTCTCCAACCTTTGCACTTTCTATAAGCTGAGTCCCTAACTTTTTTCAATGCTGTAGGTCTCCAGCCTTTCATAAATTCACTCATGATGTTTTTAATGACATTTTCCCCTTACTTTTTAAATAAAAACAAAAGATTTTGAAAAATAGTAAAAACAATAAAAATAAAAAGGAAAATAAAATTTTTACACGTACCTAGTTAGCCATCCGTCCTACCACATCCCCAACCGAAAATGAAAAATATCTGCACTATTTTCCTTTTTTGGTGTACCCTTATTTTTTTTTTGTCATTTCTAATAGCAGCGAGAGGAATAAATAGCAAAATTAAGCGTCTCCTCTTTTGCTATTGAAAAGACTATTGAAAATTGTCATTTGCGCTGAGTTAGAAAGTGTATAGTTAACTAGGTAAATAGGGTGGAAATAAAAAATAATAATAAAAAAAGAAAAAATAAAATAATTTCTTTCCACGTACCTATTTAGTTACCCCATCCACACTCTAACTCAACATAAATAACAAACTCTAGTAGACATCTATCTCAACACTTCTGCTGCTTTAGTGTTTCATTGCATTAGAATTCAAAAAGATAAATCATTCTTTGAGTAGCCATCTACGTTCTTCGACTTATTGTTGTACAGTTGTAGGTAAGATATTTTTAGTCACTTTCAAATAATTTTCTCCCATGCAATGCATGGATGAAGCACTAGTATGATAATAAAATTGAGAATGAAATGTTCTCCAGATTTAGAAAGGGGAGAAATAGTCATTGTAAGAAAATGATTTTAGGCTTTTTTTTTTTTGCCACAAAATTTTGTGTATAAATTAGAATAACTCTTGAAGTAATAAAACGACGGGCACGAAAAAGAAAATACTAAAATTTCAACACCTTTGTCACAGCAATAACGCTAGTCACTTTAATTATTACAAAATATAAAGAGGCCTAACAATTTTATGGCTACCGATTATAGAATAGATTCCTCTAGAAAGTAGTCACTAACTGATTAAAAGAGTTCATAAATTTTGGAATATGAAACTGGAAACATATCTCTACTTTCTTTGGTTTTAACCAATCCAAGTAAGATCTTACATTGTTGCTTGTTATAGTAATGTCAATGCTTATGTCTTTCCTTCTGCATGATGCTTTTAAAACAGAATGACTATGAGTTTAAATGAATCTTTTCAAAGCCAAAAGATATAAGATATTGACACTTTTAAATTCTGAATAGGCTAATGAAGGTGGAAACCGAGGAAATATATGTAGCAGTACATATTGACACTTGTAAATTCTGTATAGGCGAATGAAGATGAATTTAAAAGAAATGATGATTTTAGGTTGTTGGGGATGTCTAATACACAATAATTATGTGTTCCCAAGAAAGCCGGAAGTAGATGAACACAAACATTACTTGATTGATCAAGTGTTAGAATTGGAATAGTGTTAGTTTGTCTTAAAATTTTTTTCCTGTGTCATGAAATCTTACAGTTAGTTCTCACTGCATAAATATAGCGCTCTAGTTAAAAAGTTAAATTCTACAGTTACTTTCACCGCGGGAAAGTGGTATACTAGCATATATGCCACTTCAAAGCTTCACCATTGTCTTCAAAATTTTTCTTTTTCACTCCTTTTGCGATTATGTTATTTGTGTGGGTTAGTACCGATTTAATTCAAGGAAAAGAAAATTTGTTTTACAATACTATTCACATTATTGTGTTCTTTTTGAGAACTACTAAATAATTCTAGGCAAGAAGCATAGATATTGCTAATTATTTACTGAAACATTCTTCTTAAAATAATCAATTATGTTATATGGGCCTAATAATAGTGTAGAATATTGTGATTGTGAAAGTGTGAAAATTAATAAAAGGAAGACAGCCAAAGCCAAAAATGTAGATTCGGACAAGATGATCAACGTTGAAATTAGGCGATATGAAGGCTAGTCGATATCTACAGTCATATCATTTGATGTAACGTCTTCATCTCCTTCATATATACTCAGTCATATTTCTTGTCTTTGTTAGGTAGAAAAACTTTCCCCTTTTATTTAATTAATTAATTATTATATTCAGTTTATATCAGTTTTCAACTTTTCCCCTTCAAAATTTTAAACGTGCATTATGGTATGGGATATTCATTTCACATCTTATTGGACTATCAGTATTTTCCTTCTTTTTTTTTTTTTTGACGAAAGAGAACTTATTCATTATTGCTTGTATCAAATAAGAGTACATCATATATAAGTGGAGGAAAGTTCCCTTCCCACTCAATAGGACCTGACATAGAACCAACAACCCTATTTGAATTTATTCATTTGTTAATTTTTCTTTTTAAAATTAACAAATTTTCAAATTGAATACATATCACCTCCACTTGGCCATGTATGATTTCTGGCCAGACCCGACTCCTTGTAAGGAGCTAGACTGCCAATAAAAATCAGTCAAGTCACATGGCCTGTGACTTGACTGATTCTTATTGATGGTCTGGCTCAGTCCAATGAGTCAGATCTGGCTCATTAGAACAAAATTATAAATCATTAACACTTGTTACATATTTTCTCATTTATATGTTATATCAACATGTGTGTAAAGTAGCAAGAATGATTCTTCTCTTCCATAGTAGAGATATCTCTCACAATTGACGTGACAGTTCCACGTTAAGGTCATGTCACCTAAAGTGCTGACGTGTCATCAATTCTCAGCATGTATTGATGAAGTGATACTGACACATCATCACCTAAGGCGATGCGATGCTGGTGTAAAGATGTAGGAGTTATATCTTCTCCCCACCAGGAGGAAGGAATATCGAACACAAATATAACCGATACTTTGGGAGACTCGCTAAATGATAGAGATGCAAATATTCTCCTCCTGTGTTTTAATCCATTAATTTAATTATTATTGAATTGAATTCCCGGTGTCTTGATGTATAACTAGGGGTTAACAAGAAGAAGACAAACAAATGAATAGTTAGGTGCGTGCCTTCACTGTTGTTCTACCTTATACCACAGTCATGTATATATTTTAACCTCATGTCATTTTCCCTTAACTCAACCTCATCACCAAGTTACCCAAGTGTAAAGGATTCAACACAAACAAAATAAAATATTGATGCCACCTCCATGCCATTACAAAAAACGGCATATTTCTTGGATGCGTTTCATATTCTACTGGAATTTAGAGAGAGACCAGAAAGTCTTTAATTAATTAATTAATTAATTAATTAATTAATAAACAGTCGCAATCTCTAATATGATGTGAATAAAAAGAAAGAAACCTCATTAAAAGTGTAAATTCCACATCGAAAAAACACAAAATAAATAATTAACATAATTATTAATCTTAATGTTATTTTTTAAGATGGAACCCCATGTGTCTTAATTATTATAGTATCAAAGTCCATTATAAGTTTCGACGAGCATGCAGTTTCAAGATATATAGTTTGCTCCAACTAGTCACAATCTTTATCCTTTTTTTTTTAAATAAAACACCATTCAAACTCCGATGTGTTTTTTAAGCCTCTACCTAGGTATGATGGGAGGTTTGAAGACCCCTCCCTTTTTATTCCATCAAAAGAAAGAAACATACTGTTTGGACTGAAGAACGTATAATGAGCCTTAATTTCC
>CAVNYN010270802.1:0-59840 GCA_963692815.1 Nyctanthes arbor-tristis | reverse complement strand
AAAAAAAAAAAAAAAAGTTGAAAATTAAATGACATTAATCATTAGTCCCGACCTCCCGCCATGTGTGCATCTGGTGGGATATCATTTTCACACTAATCATCCCATGTCTATAAAAAGTACATACTTGTCCAAAGGCATAACCTTCATTAGTATCTCATGTAGATGTCAGTAACTTTCAAAGACTTTTCTATCTTGTAGACACGTGCATGAAGAACATGCAGATAGCAACATTTATAAGTCACTAGAAGCATCCGCGCTTGAGAATTAGCTTAGAAAATGCTAAAAAAAATTCCAGATCTCCAGAGAAATCGATGTATTGATGATCATTTATGAAGCAGCGTTCAAGCAATACATAGCCCACAACTGTGTATTTCCCTTAAAAAGGAAGAAGAAGAAACATTTTACATTCTAGGAGGCATTATTACATTGCATTTGTAATTCTCCAAATGTATTTTATTTTTCTTTCACAACAGTGGCCCCGATAAAAGAGGGGAACAAGAACACCACGAAACTCATTACCTAGTCGAGTTCGTTGCTAAATTTGCAGCACTGGAAAGACGGGGAAGGAGATGGAGAGACCGGTGTAGGATGTATTGTTTCTTGCGGAAAAAAGGATAGCAACATAAAAGAGACAAGAAGCGCCAAAATTTGGGGGAGTGATGCAAATTATTGTGAGATGTTTTTCTCGTTTGTTATTCAACGACTAGCTAGCGAGGAGCATGAGTTGTTCTCGGATCTTTCTGGGTGGGCATTTATGGCTTATTGAAGATGAAAATGGCGGACAGAAGATGACTTTATGAACACAGATGGACATAGCCACAGCGGCTTGCATCAGAAATGTAGATTTGGGGTGATTCATGAACATTGATATACAAGGATCACTATATGTCTTGTATTCAGTTTGATGTGCGAACCTCATCTTCATGATCGTGTCCTGACTGCTGAACACTTGAATGAGAAACCGTCGCACTTTGTGAATATATTGAACCGACTGAAGCACCTGTACTACTTATAGATGACAACTGGGTTGATGGAGAATCTCCTCTGAATCCAGAAATAACCTCAGGCCTCAAGTCAGACGACGAGGATGATGGAGCCAGAGTTGCAGTGTTAGATCCCACAGGATATGGAGCAACAGGCATATCAGAAAGAGACGACGCAGACGGACTTGAGCTCAGTGTTTTCAAGGGATGATCAAATCTGCACAATGGTCCAGCTTGGCATACTTCAGTCTGTGAATAGTTGATGCAAACTGGTTCGCCCTGGAAAATAAGTAAAAATACATATTAACAGTGAAACACAGCTGAACCATGTACCCACATGTAAGGACAGAACAAAAATAGGTTATCATGTGATTCTAATATTTATCAATAACCCTAGGATCATACATTACATAAATATACTAGGCTCTGGCAAGAAATGGGACGGATCCTAATTTCATGCAATTACTTCCATGTTTTTGGCAAATAACAAACTGACCCCATTTCATCATTTTCAAAACACTACTGATTACCCCACTCACAGGCTCCCCATCCCATTTCCCCCTTTAACTTGTGAAGATCAAGTCCTTATTTGACACTTGAAATGAAAATTGCCTTCTTATATTGTAATGGTGTCATTTCCATCCATAACTAACGATATGTTACCATTTTACAGAAACAAAATTGACACTACTGCACAATTTTAATATAGAATGGAGGGGGTAATTGGCCGCGTTTTGGAAACAATGAGACGCTACTAGAAAATTTTTAAACAATACGAGGATAATTAAAAAGAAATGAGAAATAACATTAAGGTAATTGCTATTTGCCACCAAAATGCAAGTACATAGGATGAGGGAAACTAAAAGCTAAGGCACATTCGTTCCAGGTAAATGTAAATAACATAAAGATAAGCTTAAAAAGTAACTTAGAATTGTCCATCAATTATAGCAGACAAATACTAAATAGGACTTAGTAGTCTATGGCAAACACTTAATACACAGCAATTTAGTAGATATGACCAGAATGAGGCTTGCAGAAAGGATTGGTGTAACTAACGCTGATTTTAATGGGAATAAGGATTCGACTTTTCTCATTTTTGTATATGTCAAGACACAAATCATATCTATATAGGCATAAATTCAAGGTAATAAAGCCTTGAAAATCAGGAATCTTTTAACTGCATACAGTATTGCAAGAACTTGGGGAGTCACTCAATCTAATTTGGTTGGTAGATTCTGATCCACCTCATCACATGTCATCGAAATACTGGTGAGAAGAAATATGATGCTCCAATCCAAAGAGCAAGAAAGACACTGAAAACTTGTCATGTCCACTATAAACAGAGGCAAGGCACCTGCACATACATGCTTAGATACACCGACACTCCAGTCGTAGTCTTGCTGATGGTGAAAAAATGTATAGCATTTAGAGGGAAAAGGAAGGTACTAGGGCTCCCAGCCTGAGACACCGTTGGAAAGAAGGAAGGCTGTTCGTAGGGCAAAATCTAGTGAACTTTCTTGCTGGGCCCTCTGCAATGCTTAAATTATGGTTTTAAATTTTGGAGTGAAGTAAAATCTGATTCGTGGATACTAGCCACAAGGTCAGCCCCCTTCCCGCCCTTTCCCCAAAAGAAAAGAACAAAAGAAAGTAGTCAAAAGACACAACGTAAAGAAGAGAGAGAAGATCCCATAAAATTATATGTCGTCAAAACCGCACTTGAAGATTTTAATGAAGAAGGTCCATAATCAACCAAAATCGCACAGTGCAAATTATTTTTCGGAATAACTCTACAAAACAAGTTACAAATGAGAAGTAATTCAAACACAACCTGCGGTGAAATTTCAAAAATTCATAATTAACCCTACCATCTGACATAACTAGTTTCTCCGCAGAAATGCTACAATGGGCGAGTTGCCTATATACTTACCCATTGGAGAAAATTCAGTTTCTCCAGGTACAGAAATTCATGCGTGAACAGAGCATGGAATGATATACATACCGGGCGCAAGGGAAGACCCGTGGGACCTAGCATAAAATTTGTATTTGGCGCATTCCACTCTGGTGGATGATGATATTTACAAGTAGGTCCAAATTTACACTCTCCAGTCCTCAAATAATACTGACATTCTGGTTGGCCAGGTCTTTCTGGAAATGCTTGTTCGTTTTGAGTGCTGCCTGAAGGGCCAGCAGAAGTAAAGGGTAGATACAGTCCTGCATAGGCAGTTGCTGAAGGGGTTACCCCATAAACAGGTTCAGTGCCAACAGTGGGTTGAGTACTCGAGGGGGCTGCAGGACTAACTGAAGCCTATAACATTAAATTTCACAAATTTTCAGGGAAGGGGATCCAAAGAAATATCCACATAAAACAAACAAGTTCAGCTATATCTACCTGGTACTGAGTCCAGCTAGGAAAAGGAACAACTCCCGGGGAAAGAAGCATGGGACCATATGTCCCAGGAACGTACGAGCCTGAAAAGGCAGCCGGTCTTGCAACTGGCCAGTTGCCAAGAACCATCCCATATTGTTGAGAAGATTGAACAGAAGATGCAGGATAAGCTGTAGGTGTAGCTACAGCTGCTGGTCGTGCTCCAGGCCCAGGCACTGGTACTGGCATTTGTAAACCAGGTGGCTGCGGATGGTTAAATTTACAGGTGGCGCCAAACTTGCAGTGGCCTGTTTTAGTATAATATGAACAATCCTTTTCACCCTGCAACAAGAAATTTGTGAAGCAGCTGCATAGCATAAAAGCATGATCCACTTGAAAGTAAAGGACACCAAGAACAAAAAGATGAATATCAAAAGGCAGACCGGTCGTAATGGATATCCCAGAAAATTCAGGGGCATGGGGGCTGAAGATCCACCTCCCTGTTTTGGATGGTTATACTTGCAGGTAGCACCAAATTTACACATTCCCGTACGCATGTAAAACTACAAGATCAGCACCCAGAGCAGAGTCAAATGGTATTGTGGTAAAAAGGCATAAAAAAAAAAGAAAAATTACAAGAAGATAATGAAATTTATAACAAGACAGACAAATAAGGGTCAACAGATATGACTCTACTACATAAAAACATGAAAAAGAAACAGATAAATAATCAAATGTTTCAAGTTTCAACCTATCTAACAACTATTAACATCATTGAGAACATGTAAGGATTTTTTTATTTTTTATTTTTTCAAATGAAGAGCATACACTTATGGCATTGTAAGAAAGCTCTCCATTTTTTCTTTTTTTTTTTTTTCTTTTTAAAAGTAAAGAGCAGGAACATCAATCAAGAATTTGAAAGCTCACTCAAAAACAGAACATGATTAGAAGGATTAATCATGCTGGTCCATCAAGCACATATATTGCTTCTATCCAAAGTTGAAGTGACAAAAGAGTACTAACTTATGAATATACAAAGATAGCTAAGTACGACGTACAATTGAGGATTTGGACATGTCCATACCATACAGAAACATATAAACATTCTAAGTCGATGCAATTGGCACAAAATATAAGCTGCTGACAAATAAGAAATATTCACAGCCAACGGAACAACGCCATGCCTATAGGATAACATGAATTAGCAAACGAGAACATTGTCCTTTATATTTATAGAGAGAAATATAGCCAATGTGTGGAATATGAGGGTCTGAACTTTTTGTTATGTATTGTAAATTCAAAGCAAACAAAAAAGATGATACGGGGTCAACATAGAAGAGATACAAGATAACGAATGGATTCTCTCTTCTTAATTATAAAGGACTAGATTAACTTTCCAAGTTCGCTATTAAAGAACACCCTCCCTCCTGGGGGGATGAATAACAGTTAATATAGAGCTTGTTCTAGGGAGCGTTACAATAAAGCTAAAGATGGTCGACAAGTCGAACTTTAACATCAACCACATATTCTTCATAAAAAACAATTTTCACACTTTCTAGTAATCTTTCTTTGCATCATCACAACAAATTCAACTTTCAATAAATCAATTTTACATAAAGCTCCATAGAACAAGCTCATAAGCAAGATGATTTCATAATATTAGACACATCAAAATGTGTGAGGATACAGTAGGTGAACTATATGCGAGCAGAATAAGCAAGTAATGATGCTCTAATCTATGGATACAAAAGATAAGCAAAGATGAAATTTATCATGCCAAGTTGTGTCTTTCATCTAGCAGACAACACACAAACAAATCATATCAAAGGCGAGGGAAACTACATGTCCGTTAGACTCAAGTTGTGAGGAACTTTCATCATGTCGAGGAGACAATTTCATTGAAGTGGGGGAACATTTAAAACGAATGAAGAATCATCACCAAACAAGGAAATTTCATAAATTCTCAAACTAGATGTCCAAAGAAAAGAAAAGGACAACATTAGACAGTATACAGACGAATTATTTGAATCCACAGAAAAAAATGCACAGTCAGCAATACAGTAAAGAGACAAATTACTGAGTAACATAATCTAAAATATGTACTTTCCATGATAAAATGAGAGGAACCAGAATATCAACTATTTATAAATAATTCAACTTCAAAAAGTGGTAATGGACAATTATATATTTTCTTTATTTTACTATAAATTAATTTGTTTAATATGCATAAGATTTTCTTTTCATGGTAACGTTTGCAGGAAGAGAGCATCTCTTTTATGTCAGGCACACTAGCTTGCAAATTGATACGTGGCAGCGAGTACCTTTTTTACAAAGGAAAGGTATACGCGTGTATCTTCATCTACAATGTAATTTCATGCAAATGTATACCTGGCAAACTGGCTGACCGACACGTTCAGGGTAATCACCTTCACTGGCCATCAATGCTCCCATCACCTATTATCCACACACAAGCAAATTCAACGGATGCATGTTGTAATAACAAAACCATCTTCCAAAAATGCAATACTCAAATTATTATACTTCCTTTCTTGCCAAACAATTTTAAAACTCGAAAAAAAATCGAAATTTTAAATAGTACCTACCTAAAACCCCAGTGAAAATTAAATAAATTCACAGTATTTAGCACAATACAAAAAATTGACAGCACGACCACTCCATTCTTACAACAAAAATTTAAAATTGGACCCTAAAGATCAATTTCTGACACTAAAAAATAAGAATTTTTACCGCGCTCCTGTCACGGGGATGATTGAAACGACAGCGAGCACCGTACCCACAGAATCCAGTCTTCAAGTAATACCCACAATCGGGCTCTCCAGGCCGTTCCGGGTACGATTCGGGTCCACCCCCAAGACCCAACTGCCACATACGGTCTGCATTCACGAAATCAAACCTCAAATTAATTAAGTTCCCGTCAGCATTACAAACACCATTTGAATTCAACAGAAATCAAAATAAAATTCAACCTGAACTAACCTTCAAGCTCGGTTTCACCACCGGGAGCGGCCCATTCCACCATCGGATCCACCGATGCTCCCTCCAATGCCTCACCCCCGCTGTACATCTCCATCCTTGGAGACCTATACTCACTCTATACACCCTATAATACAATAGTACAATACACTTATATATATATATATATATATGAATATTCACACAAAATTTACTACATATACATATAGATATCAGTCTTTACAAGCCATCAATGGCTTACAGAAGTAAGATTCTGCAAGTAAACTTCATGGATGGCAGGTGGGTGGGGGCAGCAAAATGGGGGGACTGTGGGGAAGAAACTACCAAATAAACCCCCAACAAAATATGTATTTTCTGTATATTTCCCAAGTGATTGCAATTACATTACAATACAATATATATACATGCCATTTAAAACCGAAAAGTCTCAACCAACTATAACAAAAACGTATCGCGACTTCATAAAGAACCAAAAACGTGTTAGTATGCACTCTTCATGGGGTGATTTCTCTTTTATCCTTTTTCTAATGGCTAACTAGCACGGTCTACCCCTAACATTTGAGTTTTCTACATTTTTTGTCTATATCATTTGTAACTTAATAATTACAACCTTTCCTGCACCATCTATTATTTTCATCAATTGATATTTGTTTGATCGTTAAATGGTCAAAATTTTTTTACTAAAAGACTAGAGACCTTTAAAACAACAATTTTATTTTGCCTATAAGCATACATGTTATTATACATACGCGTATATATGTCAAACATCTAAGTTATAAGTATCCTACACTTATAAGCTAGATGTGTGTCACGTATTGCGCGCATGTATAATAACATGCACGCGTGGGCAAAATAAAATTTTTCACCTTTAAAATATTAAAACCTAAATTTTAGCTGATTAACATTAGCTGCTCCTAATGTTTGGGTTTATTGTGCTTTTCATTCCTTTCGTTTCAGACCTAGCACTTGCACAATCAATTTCAACATTTCAGGCACAATCCATCTCTTTCATTCATCAAACTCTTAGTGTGACTGTTAAGTGATCAACTTTTTCCTAATAGACCAAGATGCCCTTGAAATTTTGAGATAATTGGAAATCAAAAGAATGAGAATAAAAAATTACTCTTCTTATGCCCTTCATTTACGACGCCACATTAAGACTAGTACCAACAAAAAATTCACATCAAATTAAAAGCTCAAAGAAGAGGAAGAGTAAAATATAACATAAAGATAAAAAGAGGATGTGAAAATTCAAAAGACTCAAATGTAAATATTGTATGGAATAATATTTCGTGAATTGAAAGGAGGATAAGAAAAAGTAATAAAAATAAAAATATAACTTATGAAGCACACACTATTTATCATGAATTTTTTTTGCTGTTCTTATCAAATCAAACATTGAATGGAGAAAATATTTGAAGAAAAGATCTAATGAAAATGGGTAATCTGATTTCAATAAAGCAAAAATAGTCCAACTATAGTGGTTGAGTGATAGAGGTAGATCTGGAGGGGGCGATGAATGACAAGAAAAGTTGAGACTCTGTCTAGAGATGATATATTGTTGAAAATTTTCTACAAATTTTATTAAATTGTATATATATATTTAGTATAACTCAAGCTTTAAAATTTTAAGAGAGTCTTGAGTCTTTTAAGTAAAAAATTTTAATGGTCCAACTGACAATAATTGACGGAAAAGGGTAGATGATACAAGAGATGCTGAAATTGAGAGTGCAATTGTCAGGTTTAAAACGATATGGATGAAAAGCACTGAAAACTCAAACGTTAAGGGTAGATAGTGCTAATTAACCTTTTTTAAATTATATAAAATATAGGGTGAATTTCACAAAAGGTTTTTGATCTTTACAAAATATAGCACTTTCATCCTTAATCTTTTTTTTTTCAACTTTTGGAGTCCCTAATGTTTCAAAAGCTCTCAAAAAATGTCTCTATAAACGGTTCCATCCATTTTGATCATTAAAGGAAAATAAAATGACATTTTTACCCCTCACATTAAATAAACAAAAACCAACGAAAAGTTTTTTTCCCTAAATAAAGAAAAAAATAAATTAAAAAAATTTTATCCTCTGGGGACTTGCGGCACCTAACTCACAATTTCATTCTGACAAATGATGAATGATATATCATATAAAGGAAGCAAAATCCATAGTAAAGAAAAGGCATAGTAGCCACTGTTGTAGTCACTAAGGGCTGTGCAAGCCCCATGAAGTCTAAATCATATTCACTAGGCAATCAAACTCTCCATTATCGTCACTTTCTTGTTCACCAGTCCAATCAAATTTTTCAATCAAAATTTTTTTTTGAATTTTGAGAGTAAAAGAACTAGGATAATCAGATATACCAAGGAATGGAGCGGAAAAAATGGGTCTCTTGCCACCTATGAGTTTTGCCAAAATGGGGTTGTGAGTTGGTTGCGTGAGAGATATAAGAATATTTATTATTTTTTATTTTATTAAAAAATTGTTTTTTCAATTTTATATTTTTTTATTTGATGTAATAGGCAGAAGGTTATTTTTTTCCTTTAACAGTCGAAATAAACGGATTCCATCTATAGAGATCTTTTGCGAGAATGTTTGAAAGGTTAAAAACTCTAGAGATTGAAAAAACAAATTAGGGGAAAATTTGTTATATTTTGCAAAGATTAAAGGCGGTTTGTAAAATGAAAACTTGTCCACTTTCATCCCTCAATTTCAACTTATTGTCTTAGTAAATATTAATTGGGACATAAGAAAAATAAAAATAAAGTAGGAAAATAACAAGAAAATACGATATTGGGCCTCAATGGCCCAAAGGAAAGCGCCCGCAATCCGGCCGTTTAGTGCAAATAGAGGCGGCCGCTTGAAATTCCCATTGTCGAGTCCATAAGCAATGCCCCATTACGTGACGGCAGCGTAGGTAATTTGGGCTCTTGGATAGCGCTCATCATCAGCCAAAAATTGTTTATACGTGGGACTAGAAAGTATACAGGGTGAAGAGTGTGGTGCAATATATAGGTTGTTTAATATAATTGAGATTAGTAACAAAATCATTCAACCAAGTAGCATTTCAGCAGAGTGGATCCAATAGGTTGATGATCAAAGAGTGGATCCATGTAATGAATAATGACTTGGATGCACTTAAAAAATGAAATATGGGATCTAGTTCCCTAATCTGTGTTGGAAAAACACCCACTTGTTCAAAATAGGTCAAAACATCTCTTGATCAAGCCTTTACTATTAAGGATTTAGATTGTAATTTGAATATGGACTGAGGAATGTCTCCCCCAGATTTCATTGTAAACGCTCTTTTGCTTGATATTTTTATGGAATAAAAGAAAGATTGTTGTTTGGTTGCCAAAAAAAAAAAAGCACCTTAAAAAGAATATTTACTTATTTCTTAGCACATTTAAAATTTTAAAGGAACAAAGGGGTTTGTCTAAATGGTGAAAACACTCTTACTAATATATTTGACCTGAGTTTAGGTCACCATCATGACCCTATGATCACAACTTTGCAACTAAAGATAGATAAATAAAGGGAAATTTTACTTCAGACCCAACATTTACATAAAATGTGTCAAAACTTAAATTCTATTGAGTGGCTAATTGGCACTATTTACCCAACCTTTCGTATTTCTGCGTTTCTCGTCCCTAACTTTTAGAAACTGATATTTTTGCCTCTCAATTCTGACCTTTTGGCGTTATTTACCCTCTTAACTAAAAATTACTATAATGTCCTCTAATTGCTAACTAAAAAAATTAGTAGATTAAAAATAAATAAAAACACAATAATAACGTGATTTGGTTACTTTTTTAAAAAAGACGAGTCAAATAAAATTCAAAGCAAAAAAAAAAATACAATATCGGTGAAAAATTTTCACGCCGATATAAGTGTTCTTATGACACCTATATGTCTGACGTGGTCATAAGTATCCATGCTATATATGGCTGCATATATCCACATATGGGTGTTAGAATATTATTGCAATATTAACAAGCTTGTTTAATATAATTGGATCAGCCATTCATTTGTAGTGTGAGGGATTTGGAGTGAAAATGATTGTTTAGATAGTGGGCCAGCGTATTAGTGAGAATTAAGAGTGTGTGTAAGTAAGAGAGCCAATGCGAAGTGAGTGGAGTAGTGTGAGAAAGTTAGTGCTCAAGTGGAGTATGCTTGAGTGCTTAGGAATTACAGAAGGTTGAATATCCCATTGTGGAATATATTTTGTGGGTATATAATAAAAATATATAAGTTTTATACTTTCGTGCGTCGTAAACTCTGTAAGTGGTAAAATTTCAGATCGGAATCTACAAGTAATATCGAAGCTTGGAGACTCAACACACACATATATATAGCTTGAACATGTGCTTAAGTTTCAGTAAAATAAAATATAAGTACTTGCATTGACTATACATTTAAGCACCACGTCGGGAATTTTATTTAAATGAGGATTAAGGTAGGATGGAGATATGCTAACAGTGGCGGAGGGAGGTGGGGGCCCATGAGGGTACTGGCCTTCACAACCATGGAATTATTATTATTATTTTAATATTATGTTTTGTAGTTTTTGTATGACAATTAGGAAATTGAGATTTTTAAATGACAATTCTTATGATTAATTAATGTTAATAGAGATTAAAGTAGCTAGTATTCCCCTTTTTTGATACAATCAGGATATTAGGGAGGAGAGGGAAAATAGGAGAATGACATGTGTAGTTCGAAATCAAGACTTCTCGCCCGAAAAGTGAAAACATAACCACTGGAATACTTGTTCAAACTACAAGTAGCTAGTATTTTTAGATTAGTAAAAACTTAAATCGTAAAAATAATATAAAATTTATTGATATATTAGATAATGAGCATGCTTTAAAAGTATCATTTTTTCAATAAAGAATAAAGATAAAAACTTTGTGCTTTGCATATCCAATGGCGGAGCTAGCGGGTTGAGTGGGATACAATTTAACTATAATAATTTTGTATAATATGTACTATAATAACTAATTAATTATCTATATATGAATTATTAGGGATCCTACGGTGCCATGCATCTAGATAGTGTTATTATTATAATAGAGATATTTTTTCCGGTATATATGTAACTGTCTTTGACAAGATTTGTAATTTCTTTTTTTTTTCTTTAAATGCCCCGACAGGTACGTACATACTCATAATTAACTCGTGCATGAATAATCCCCACAGGTGCATCGGTGGAGTTGCGATATTGCACTGTTTTGGGTGCCTCTCTACAAATTCATCTGGGATATTTGAGTTGGAGGTATATGATTCAACGATTATTCTCCCCAAAATACAAATTGAATTTTGTGAACTAGTAGTTGCTACGCCACTCTCCCAATGCAACGCGACTCTGCCATCGTCTGGGCGTTTGGTGTCTGGATTAAAGCTTGAGAAGATCATTACCACTAATGGCGGCGCCAAAACATATTATCTTGATTTCACTCTCAGTGATGACATATATATTATTAATTAAAGGGTATTATTTCATTCTCGATTGTTATTTATACTTTTAGGAAATGTAATGTGGTGAAGAATGGCAACAAATAATTAATGTTACTATGCACTCCATGTTTAGTTGTAATAAAGTAGTTATCAAATGGTGTAATGTGAAATGAAATTATATATAATGAGAATCAAACATCTGAAATATATAGCGTTTGATATTTCTACCGACTCTGATCGTTTATATATTGATTTGTATTGTATTCAAAAGTTATTTGTTTAGAAAAAGAATAAAGAAAAAGAAAATTAAGACATATTTTGAAGAGCGAAAATTCTGATGGCAAATTAACAAGCCAAATCCAAATATAAAGTCTCAACAAATTAAGTGATGTAGGCGCACCTACAATCCACACGGTAAATTAATCTTAGAACGCAAATTGCTTCACAAAAATAGAACTCTATTTTTTGATTCAATACGAGTACTGAAACCCTCATTAAGAAGGGGAAAAACATCTTAATCGGCGTCATAATGGCTATAAACTCCAAATAAACATGCCAAAGAAAACAAATACCCCCCAAAACTTAAGTATATGACTCAAAACAAAATTAAGAAAATCGTAAATAAGGGAACAAGGTGATTCCCATTAATGCCATAAAGCAGTGTTAGTAGAGGCAAAGCCATTTCAATTTGTCCTGTCAAGGTACCCTAAAAGAATAGAGTAATTCTAATTAGACAAAATAAAGGACAAAAAGTTAGACAAAATGTAAATGTGTGATTAGTGTTGATGTAAAAGTGATGTGATGTGTTGAAAAATAGGATTGTGCCATATGTCAGTTTTGTTAAAACTTTTGTATAAACTTTTGTTCAAAAGAATATATCATAGGCAAAAAATGGATATGCGAACGTCCATATAACACTTAAACACCTGCTGTATCATATCTGGCAAACCAACTAATTAATATTGGCAAAAACACATGTTGTCGTCCCTATAGAGCCATATACGATAGTGACGATGACATCGTTGGTATTAGTTGTAGGCATAGTTGATTTTAGTCGTTCTTCATTAGCATACAACTAGTCTTAATTCGGTTCTCATGCCATTCCCCATATCGTTCTTCCCGATTTACGGCATTTAAAGTGGTTCTCAGATAGATCGTCCCGATCTATAGCGTTTAACGTGGTCCTCAAATCTTCATCGGCTTACAGCCGGTCTTAATCTGATTCTCATGCCTGATATCTACGGCCACTTCTTTGGTTCTCATATTGTTCTTTAGGTTGGTGTCTTTGATCTTTTCGGATCATCATAGATGGTCTTATCAGACCATCTTTATGACCTCTCCGGGTTGGTGTTCATGATCTTTTCAGATAGCTTTATGTGTTCTTATCAAACCAGATATCATATATCAACGGCCTCTTTAGATCGGTCTTCACGATCCCATCTCTAGAATCTCTTAATGCAAACAGTATCCTCATATCACTTTTTGAATCACTCCTCATGATCTGCGACCGATAAGCTCAGTTTTCGCGTCATCCTTTAACCGTCTCTGGCTGGCAAAGCTTAGTTCTCAGGTCTTGTTCGTGATGTTCCGTAAAAGAACTTGGCTATCATATCGTGACGAGCTCAATTATTAGATTCATTAGAGATCTTTTTAGATCATCACCTTATGATGATTTACGCCAACATAAGCTTGGCTTTTAGATTTCTTCTGAGTAATAGAGAATCTTTTTATACTTGGGCAAGTTCTTAATCTTTTCACATTCCTCCGCACTATTCTTCTTCTCTACTTATAGTTCCCAGGACAATTGTTCATATTTTTTTTACCTGTCATAGCCATTTACTTTAACGTTACATTTCCAACGGTCAGTGCCAACACAAGGAAAAGTGAGAACTAGGTTATTACAAGAAATAGTATGTAAAGGTGACCGCACTCAAGAACAGTATTCACTTTCATCGTCTATGTCGCTACTGCTCATTCTCCATTTAGATTGCGCTTCTCAGCGTTCCGATCGGCTTCAAGTGAACTAACCAAACTATTCCCTTAAAGACACCTTTTCAAGTATTAAATTTCTGTTAGTACAAAATTGCATGTGTGTTGATATTCCTAATTTTTTTATTTTTAGTGTCAAAATTTTATTGCATATTTTGCATAACTTATTTTACGTGCTATATTTTTATTACATGCAAATTTGTTTTCTTGGTCGACAAGTAGGTATTTTTGGCATGTGTATGCTTGCTTGAAACCCAAGTATTTCGAACTTATGCAACTTCTAAGATTCCTAGTTTGTGTAGTTTTCTCCTTACCCTGTTTAACTAGGATTAACTTCTATACATGACAAGTTCTATTTGTATAAGGAAAGCTTATGACTTTATAGTAAACTAATATTCTACTTTTCTTGTATTTGTTTCTTACATGAATATGGTAACTTTATTTCTTGTCTTGTACAAGAACTCAAAGTCTTGCCTCTATATATATATGTGTGTGTGTGTATTCCCTATTGTATGTTAATAACCAAGATTTCGAGCCAAACATTCCGCGATAATTATTCTTCAAAGCTTGATCAAAGAGAGAAACAAACACACTGCCAACCTGCGAGACTTATTCTTCCATCGACTGACATTTAGCACGTCGGGAATTTAATTTACAAAAGAGTACAGGTAGGACAGGGCTATCCAAAGCACAGAGTCTTCAAAATTTGGCCGTGAGAACACAGAAATATTTTATATTCAATCCTCGCAGATAGGAATCTTAAAACTTAATTCTATACATATACATATTGATTTGATTATTAGTTTAATGGATCCTTGAATCGCAATCTTGATAATTAATGAAATGAAAATAATATAATACTAGTTAAACCACATGTGCATTGTACATGTAGAAAAACTTATTAAAATATATCATTAGATAGTTGTATAATAAATTTACAATATTTACACATCTGTAGAAAATATAAAAACACAAGTATACATCAATTGAATTAATAACATCAATGGAGTTAATAATCTTGAAATTCAAGATCGTTTATATGACAATCTATATTCTTATATCTAATATTTAGTACATATACAATAATAGAAAAAATCTAACATATTAAAAGTATTAAAAATATTTATTGTAAACATTTTTATGTATAGTTTTTGAAAAAATGAGATGGGATGACAATTCGAATGGAAAAATGTATTATAATTTATATTGGCAATATATATAAATATATATATATATCTAAATCAAAAGTAGTCAAAATAAATTTTCCCACCAAAATCGCTGACGTCATGCAGATTTCATATTTAAGTGTAACAACGTATTAGCTCAATTATGACAATTAATATGTATAGTAAATATGTATATCTAATGTAAATAATATGAAGAATATCTAATCTAATGGAACATAAATAATATGATAAATAAAAATAAAAAGGATGATTATTCAGGATCAAATATTATTTTCTTCCAGAATTAATAATAAATAAATCTCATAATTCCATAAACAAATTATACTTTATCAGAATATGTCTTTACCAAGAGATAAGTTGTGAATCTTCGAGAACACAACAGAACATTCTATATCAATAATATTTAAAAATATCCAAGAATATCCATAAATATAGAATTTATGTTTTAGGAAATTATAATTATTTACATATCTTAGTGATGTTATAGAGTCAGTCATATTCTTTTAGAATATTTAATTAGATAGTATTTTAATTCTTCAGGAATTATTATAATACAATCATAATAATCTTTAAGATTATTAATGTGATAGAATACTACATTTCCATAAATATCAATATATTAATTATAACATATGTGGATAATCATATGAAATTTTTGAAACTTTATCTAATAAACAACGTATCAATTACGATGTATAGATCTATTGGAGTTTATCATATTGTGACTAGAATATAATAAAGAATGATAAAAGTGAGACAAACAATGGCTTTCATATTTACATTCATCTATAACAGACCGCCACAATTATTTCAAAAAGGAGAATTTCAATCAAGAGAAAGTTCATGATCTCCTTTTCATTGTACATAAAACAACAACATGACAAAAAGAATTGAATGCCAAAAATTCATTGAATTGAATTTTGGTTTCCATCCCTAGATATGCACATAAAGACTTGTGAATCAAATTAATATCTTGAGATCAAGTCATATACGTGATGAAAGCAAAAATACAATGAATTTGACTTTTTACACCATAATAATAAATATTTGGAGATAATCTTATCATTAAATTGACAAATTATCCCATTGTTAATTTTAGAATCATCTTACTATTAAATTAGTAAATTATTCAAATTGAAAACCATCTAACCATTAAAATTGGTAAAATGGGTTGTGCAATGTAATTTTTTTTGAATTTTTCTGTATGAGTTTAATCTAATTAACTACGTTATCTTTTAATATTCTTGCTGACTGTCTTCACAACTCCAATTCTGCTATCAAAATTTATTGTTAAGGTGAATTATATTAATCTCTTTTATTTTATCAACTATCCGATATACTTTTTTGTTTCCGTTGTCGTTAAGGAAAAAAGAAATATAAGTTATAACAACATTAATTGTATTGACTATTGAATATCACTGAATTTTTATCTTACTTGCAAATGGATAAATGATATTTAACTGTCAATAATTATATCAAGAACTTTAATTTAATAAGAATTAGGTCTCTCCACTTTAATTATCAACAATAATATTACCAAAGTTATACTTAATTACAAGAAGGTTTCTTTGTTAAAGTTATATTATTACCTTATCATCATCAAATTATAGTATCAAATAATACGAAATGATTACTCTAAATGGTACGTTTTACTGAAAAAGAAAAGTAGAAAAATAATTTTAGGGTTCACAAAACATTTAGCGCCTATCTTGACATATACTTTTAAATAAATTATAACTGATTGCCATGTATCGCAGAGATGGTCATACTATCATTTCATCATATTCTAACAACAACTTCTACTGAAAATCTTTAAAAATCTGAATTCTTCAATGACATACGATACTCTAGAATTTTCGGCCATAAGTCGAAGTTAAATATCAGTATTCCTGGTATATTGTTACGAAATTTTTATCATTCGACTACATTGTGTAGTGACACGAGACTTATAATCTTAAAACATGGAGATCTCATCATTTAGGCAAAAATTTTATCTGGATCAGATACATGTGACAATTTTTTTATTACAAGAAAGACTCTGATACTATTTGATCCAAAACTTTTTTTTATAATACAAATTACATTTGTAAATGTCATAATTTTTATATTCTTTTATGACATCAAGTATCTAAATTTTTATTAAATTACTTTTAATATATGACTTTTTTATTAGATATCTACTAGTGCATCGCACGAGTGAAAAATTTAGTAATTAATTAATTGGAATGAGGGAAGGATGTATCATCAATTAACAATTTATATATATAATTACAATAATATATTAATATAAATAATAATATTATTGTTCAACCAGAGTTTAATGACCATGGCACCCAAAAGTATCTTTCTTTCGATCATTGCTTTTGTTTTTTTATGGCAATCTCGATTTTCTAAGAAAATCTCCCCTCCCTCATTACGGAGCTCAAACTACCACGTAATTGTAAAACATTGAGTGTTGAGATCTCAACACCGATCTGTCGTGCAGTCACGTGACAGTTTAAGCTCTGTAAAGAGGAGGTGATGTTTCCATAGCCTTAGATTTTGTCGGACCCACAGCTGATGGTGTTTTAAATTTTCGTCCTACCGGTTTTTCTCTCGACAATCAGATTATTGGTTAGTGCCACAGCCTGCCTCATGCAGCAGCTGAGGGTTCCATCCCATCCAATTCTTATGATGTGGCATTTAATTGTTTGGGACACTATCTATTACATATTAATTTTTGATGTTTTTGGGGTCCTCAAATGTCGATCTTATGGGCCTTATGGATTTTTAGGTGAATGTTGGTACTATTTGTGCGAGTTAAGTCAACACCCTCTATCCATGTATGTTGTCATTGTGATATATACGAGCAAGATTTCCTTTTATTATAGACCTGCTTTTATATATAAATTTGCTCAAAATGTTATTAAAAAGGTGCTATACAAACGTCTGTAATTAACCAAATTGCTTACATTATATATATAAGTTTATATTTCTAAGTAGAATATACATTGATTTTAAAAACATTCATAAATAAAATCAGGTAATAGTTGAAGTGATGAGAGCCCGTTTATTAACATTGAGGTTTTCAATACTATTCATGATTTGATAGTCATAATTGACTGACTTGTTAAATAGATTGTGGATAGCATTCTTAATAATGTTCTTAATAATTAATGAAATAAAATAATAATTAATGGCTTGTTTCGTATATTTTATTTTTGTAATTTATGAACTCACATATCATGATTTGACTATTGATTTGATAACTATACAATAATTACCACACATTTCAAACTTCAATTAAATCTCCACCACTCATTTTCACCAATTATAAATTTCATTTATAAATTGATTTTATAAATCTAATCAAACGGGTCCTTACTTGCCTGGAAATCTTTTGTTATCTACATTACTGCAATTCTTATAAACTTTCATAAGAGAAACAAGAACATTAATATTATTAATTAATTAATTAATTAATTAATTAACTTGCCTGGAGCAAAAAGGAGATTCAAGAATAAATTTTACTTAATTCTCATTAATCATGTTACGACACAATGGTATCAAACCAATTATCAATCACAAATACTGGCTCCCTTCTTTGACATGATATTATCCGCTTTAAGCCTAACCCGTACGGTTTTGCTCTTGGACTTTTACCCAAAAAGCTTCATGTCAGTTGGGTTGGATCGTTTAACTTATAAACTGGTCTCACTTTCTCTACCCAAGCGGTGTGGAATTGAGGCTGTCACATAGTTATGCCATAGTCATACATAGATTGAACACGTAACAAAGTTTAACAATCAATCAATTTCAAGAAATTTATTTACTTCCAATTTACTTTATTACCATAATAACGGATGCATCCGAGCTAAATTATAATTTTAGAGTGTAAAATTTGACGTGGTATTAGAAAAAAGGGGAGCAAGAAAATATTGTTTGAATAATTGAGATCTTGGATTCAATCTATCCCTATCTAAAGTTCTCTCAATTGTATAAAAAAAATAAATATTTGATAACCTGTGTGTTATGTTATTATTATAAATGTGTTATATAGACGTAGACTTCTTTTAATTTACCAAACTGCTTATTTTATAAGTTTCACTAAATATATCTCTATATAAGTAGAATATACATTTACGTGCTTTCAGAAAATAAATAACTTGCACTGACTTAAGCACGTGCAAGATTAGTTTAGAAATAAATACGTATCGAATAGTCTAATAGAGTTGCCCAAAGTTAACTTTTGAACTTGGCTTCCAACACAAAGAAAATACGTATGGGAATCTTAATATACTATTCATGATTTGGTAATCAGCATTAGTTGAATTCTTAAACAGATCGTGGGTAGCATTCTTAAAAATTAATGGAATGAAATAATACCATTGAATATGTCTAGGAATCTTTTGTTATGTACATTAATGCAAATCTTTTGATTTGTTTTAGCACGTGTGTTTTTCTTTTTCTTTTTCATTTTTTTTTTTTGGGTGGGGGGAGGGGAATGTAGTTTTAGCACATGTTTAGTTTGCAAAGTTCGAATTAATATTCAGCAAACACGTTTAGTTCACAGAGTTTATAATTAATAATTAAGCTCTTTATAATATTCACATGTCGGTTTTTAATTTGGCCACCACTAGAAATTTTTGTTTTGAGGGGGGAGGGGGGCGGCTAGGCGAATGGAGTCAAAATATCACATTTAGGAGACTTTTATATGTAAAATGTCATTTTTTATACTTTAAAATATGAAATGTCATATAAGTACTATTTTGCTAGCTAGGACGTGCATGCACATGCAACAAAAAAGTTCTAGCTAACTTCTCGTACAAGCTTAATTTTTTTTCTGTGCCATGCTATATGTTATATTAATATTAGTAGAGCTGGCCAACACGTCAAACTTATATTAGAACATGTCTTACATATACATACAATAATATATATAGAGAAAGAAAATATAATGTTTGATCCTTAAAGATAGGAACCCTATAAAAGTTAATTTAAATAATTTGATAGTTGGAATTATTAATAGACATGTAAATCTCATTCTTGATACTTTAAACAATGATATTTACTTTAAGCAATGAGAATAATATTTATGAATTATACAAGTTTGAAATTCCTTTCAGATGCGGATAAGGGGGGTCGAAGCAAATATATAGGGTTAATTTCACAAATCATCCCTAACCTTTGAGATAAGTCTCGATTTCGTCCCCAACCTTTGTTAAGATACACCACAACCCCTAACCTTTGAAAAATACGCACAAATCGTCCTTTTTTACACTATTCCACAAAATTTTTAACAAAAGGACGATTATACCCCTTAAACTTTTTATATTTTTTTAAAAAAATGTTAAAAACTAATAAAAAAATTAAAAAAATACTAATTTAAATCCATAACAATATGGTAGCATTGTATTTAATATTGTAGTTTTAATCTTGAAATTGAACTAAAATTAACTACAATAAAATCTAAAGATTAATCTTTGAATTAGATTTAAATAATTAGGGGTGAACACGATTCGGTTTGGGAGGTTTTTTATTTATTTTTAAACCAAACCACCATATTCAATTTCGAGAATTCTAAACCAAACCAAACCATTTAATTTTTCAAACCAAACCTACTTTTTTTGTTTGATTTTAAACCACGGTTTGTCTATCGATGTAATAAGAATGAACTCAAAACATCATAATTTTATAAACATAAATATTCTATCATACTTATATGCTCTTTAAATAGTAATACCAATGTCAAGCTCATCAAAAGTGAGTAACTACTATAATTTCTCCATAAATTTTCATTAGGGTATTAGTTAAAGTATTCAAAATTTAGCATATTAAATTGCTAAAATGAACCAAATTATAACAAGGACTTCCTTATTAGAGTGTCAAACCCAATCAATAAATTTGACAATCATAAATAAATTAAGTCCCTTGATATTTTTTTCTCATATTACTTGTACATTAATAATTTTTTTAATTAAAACATAAAAAAAGGGTTCGGTTCGGTTCGGTTCTATTTATGGTTTTTCAAGAAACCTAAACCAAATCATTTCAAGTGGTTTGAAATTTTTTCAAACCAAACCAAATTTATTTCACTTTTCAAATCAAACCAATTCAAACCATTTTCGCAGATCAGTATCGTTTTTTAATTTGGCGGTTTATTTGTTCAGCCTCATAATACACTAATTAAAATTAAGGAAATAATGTGGGATATGAAGTAAACAATTTAGAATTAAAGGACATATGTTGAGAAGCACCTGAGTCAAATATCTACGTAGAAGTAGTGTTACATGTTGAGTTCTAAGAGGACACACCAACATAGGTGGAAGCTAACATAGCATGTGGCTGAATGGCTAAGACCTTTTGAAACTGCTCAATAAGATCAGCCATCTTGAGATCATATGAAGGAGATGGACCAAGCATGGATGAACCGACAAATAAAGCAGCTGTTGTATTTACATTGAGACCATAAGACATATGAGATGGCTGCTAATAATTATGTTCAAAAGCTTGCTTCTTCAACAACAACAATTTAAGACACTGAGCCTTTCAATATCCCTTTTGTTTGGGTTAATTTCACAAATCGTCCCCAATCTTTATGTTAAGAATTGATTTCATCCACAACCTTTTTGAAGACACCCCACAGCCCCAACATTTGATAAATACACACAAATCATCCATATTTCTACTGTTCCGTGAAATTTGTAACAGAATCGCGATTAAACCCTTAAACATTTTAATTTTGTTTAAAAATAATAAAAAAACCGACCCACCCCATCCCAAGTCTAAAAAGGGGTGGGGCGGGGCGGGGCGGGGCGGGTGGGTTTTTTGTTTTTTATTATTTTTAAACTTTTTTAAAAAAAAATTAAAATGTTTAAGTGTATAATCGTCATTTTGTTAAAAATTTCATGGAACAGTAGAAATATGAACGATTTGTGTGTATTTATCAAAGGTTGGGAGCTGTGGGGTGTTTTAAAAAAGGTTGAGGACGAAACCGATTCTTAAACTAAAGGTTGGGAACGATTTGTGAAATTAACCCTTTGCAAAAACTGCACACATACTTTGGAACCTTTGCTTGTCCTTGATTATAAATTTGTGTTTGTGGTACAACCAAGACAGAAGTACTAGAGTTCAAAATAGAAGCCCCTCCATTAAGTGATTTCAACTGTGTTTCCTCAACTACAAGCTCACTCAAAATTGAATCTACAAAATGGAGGGGTTACGATGCAAAATAGAACCACTAATTCCCTCAAAACCACTATGAAGTGCCATAAAAAACTATACTAATCGTTATTCCTCTCTAAAAAGTAATGTATTCTTCAAAAGCTTTCAGTCCTATAGAATCTGTAAGAGTTAACTCATCCCAAATAGTAGTAATTGCATTGTAAAACTCTAAGATACTCATATTCTTCTGTTGCAATTCCGAATGTCACTGTGAGCGTTTTGCAAAATTAGACTTAGAATACAACTTTTTCAAATAATCCCAAACCACTTTTGCAATTTTATACTTTGCCAATTGTGTACTAATATTATGCTCAACGATATTATTTATACAAAAACAGAACATGATTAGAAGGATTAATCATACTGGTCAATCAAGCACATATGTTGCTTCTATCCAAAGTTGAAGTGATAAAAGTGTACTAACATAAGTTAGTACACTTATGTAGTTACAGAGAGATGTACTATCTTTAAAGAAAGTAATATTCTCTATAGTGAGGCTCCATAATATAAGCCGCTGAGAAATAAGAAATATTCACAGCCAACGGAACAACGCCATGCCTATAGGATAACATGCCTAAAGGTGAATTTGCCCAATTTGGTAATATCTTATTGCTCTCTAGGACATATACATATATAATATTCGGTCACTGAAGGATTCATTCCTAGTAGAGACACGTCCGCATTAAAAGGGTAATTTTTTTTTCAAAAGAAAAAGAAGAGAATAATTAAAACTGTAATTTTGAGAAAGTAAATTTTATTGGCAAAAGACGTGAATTCAAATATCCAGTTTGAGCAAAGTAACTTTGACTTGATTTCAAGCACATACATCCAAAATATTATAACTAAGTACAGGTAAGTTAGAGTTGTCCGCAATGCATCAAGTTTTTTAAGATGGCTTATAATGATGAAAAATATTAAAAATAACAAATAAAACACCGTTGACTTGGTTACAAGTACATGCATTATATAACTAAAAATACAGCTAGCCAAGAAAGAGTTGTTTAAAGAGAATATTACATTTGATACTCAAAGATAGGAATATGTAATTAAGTATATTAATTTATTTGATAGTAAGAATTTTTAAATAGATACGTGGTTGCATTCTTGACAATTAATAAAATGGATATAGTATTATATCTTAAACAAATCAAAACCAACAAAAACATGCAAGATTAGGAGATTACCAGAAATTAGAGGGAAGGATGTAACAATAATTGATAAATTAGTTAATGATGGCTCGTTGATGGGATTAAAAGCTACTATTAATGATAATCCGTTGACTTGGGTGATTATATATATATCTATGTGTTGCAATATTTGATAATAATCAGTTGAGCATTATTAATAACCTTGAAATTATTATCTCCCAGGAGGAAAAATGGCACCAAAAAGTAGTAGTAATAATCTTTTGATACTATTTCTCTCAATTGCTGCAGCTGCGATTGCAATCTCAGCACAAATGCTTCCGTCATCTCCGTCGATAGCTGTCACCGGAACGATATATTGTATTCATGGAAGAGACCACAGTCTCGATATTGAGATCATGAACCGTATTGCAAGTGTCATGCCCCGTTTTGCCAGTAAGTCATTGAGAGCTTGTTCGTTCCAGCTTTGTCTAAACTATAAAATTTATCAAACCTATATCAACCACACACACCCAAAAAAAAAAAAAAAAATTCACACTTCCCAATTATTTTTCTTTACATTACCACACATTATTCTATAAATCAAACTCTCTTTACCATAAATCTCCCAAAATTATATATGCTTCCCAATGGGTTCAGATCTGCTGTCCCCAAATCCTGTCTCGCTTGCTGTCCGTCCAATAAAATCGTTACACTTCCCCATGACGCTGATCACACATACACATATTACATATTAATTCCGTCGACATTAATTAATTGTAATATTTTATGTATGTATCCTCTGCAGACGCTACAGTGGAGCTGCGATGCCCGGCTGGTTTCGGCTCTGTTTTGGCCAGTGGAATTACGAGTTCAAAAGGAGAAATTCATATGCGTCAAGATGTTTCTCCAAATGGTATGGTGGCGATTCAGAGCAATCTTTGCCTGGTAGTAGTTGCAACGCCACTCTCCCAATGCAACGCAAAACTGCCATCATCCGGCCGTCTTGTGTCCTCCTTAACTTTTAGAGGATTCGACATTGGTCATAATGGCAACATCAATTATTCTTTTGATTTTAATGGTGCTAATATGAGATTCCGCAATCAGATCACTAGTTAGTGCGTCAGATGCATGGCAGCGTCATTGAATATTGTCACATGTTTCCATCTTCTATTCTTTTCCCCTTTCGTCATTATATTTAATTAAATTTCTGTGCGTCAGTCCAAACGAATGTTCCCTTCATGCGTGTTTGTTTTGAATTTTTGTAATCTGTGGCATTAAATTCCAAATGAATAAATTGTCTGTTGCCAGCGACTCTTGTTGAGACACACTTAGTTACTTCCTCCATCCTTTATTGTCCACTTTTGTTAGTAAAGTGTTTTTTTTTTTTTTTTATGTATCCTCATTTAATGTGTAGTGATATTAATATTAACATATAAGAACTAATAAAGTTGAATAAAAATTTAACTGAGAGGGAATATTTGGAAAAATGTTCATAAATTCCACTTTTCCAAGAATATATTAGATTTTTCTAAATTATGTGAGAAGAGTAATGTTAAACTTCCATATTAGTTCACCAATTCGTTCACCGATTGTGTATTAATATAAGAAGGATAATTAGATGAAGAAGGGTAATTTGTTCACTGGTTGCTATGAGTCTTCAACTGAAAGATAAGATGGTAGTTATTTTTACACGAATTAAGAATCGATACGTAATGTGATTGGAAAATTTAATTTTGTGTATATATATAAAAGGAAAGTAGTCTGTGGTACAATTGTACTGCAATTTTTCGGCCAAAACTGTATTTTAGGGGGGTATTTTGGTGTTCTGGTTTAAATTGATTTGATTAGATTTGATTGTTCTGATTTCAATTTTCCTTTATCGCCTTCTATCTTCAAGATAAGATTATGGTATTGCGATAATCTAGTGTGATTTTAAAATTACTGATTGACAGATTATATTTAATTTTTTAGATAGGAAAAATATCTGAGACTGGAAGGACGGCCCGTTTCTCTGGTTTTTTTTATATAGTTTTTGTCTGAATTTAATATGTTATGTCATATGTTATAATTCTTTTTTTTTCACTTTAGTTTTTTTTTTTACTAAACGTTTTAATTCGTCAAAATATAACATTATAGTTTAAGTAGCTCAAATTCAATCTTTAAAGAGAAATTTTTAAAAAATACAGATCACGTTACAGGAAAATTTTCAAGCATTTCCCAAAAGTTTTATTATAAAACTTCCCACCCCATGTTATGTGCATGGATGCATGTTACGTGTATTTCAAATCTAAACTATGTGTATTTTAAATCCACATTACATGCGTCTATGTATGCCACAAGGGAGGGGAGTTTTTTAACAAGACTTCTGGAAGGTTGATAGGAAAATCATAAGTACACGATACCGTTTAATTAATATATGACTAGAAGATTTTCGAATGTCAATCCCACAGGGAAAGTAGTCACCTACGTCACTTAAGTTAATTTCAAGCCAACTGAATAAAGAAATTAAAAAGTTTTTTTTTTTAAAAGAGTAACGGGGTTTATACTAAAACTCAAATTAAATGCTTTTTCTACTTAAGAGTAAGAAGCAACTCAGATTAATATACTAGAGAATTTATGAATCAAGACGTTGAGACTCACAAATCCACAATAGACAGACGTTCCAATTATGCAATCACATTCATGACAATTCACCATCACGTACTCACAATTAGTTTCACAAATTTAATTCATAACCTCTCTCAAGCAAAATCAAATCTACCCAACTAAGTAAACGTGCTATATCTCTATGCGAATTTCAACCTAACTGAGCGCATTAATGAACAAGAAACCATTTTTCGATTGCACAAATCATAAAAGTATATCTCTATCTTCTATGCAATTCGTGTTTCCTATTGAAGTGCTAAACTAATGATTTACCTCTTGGTCTCCTCACGAATTTATAAACACAATTAACAGTTGATCAGGCTCATAAAAGGGCAAATAAAGATCACAATAGAAAATAAGCACGCAATAATAATTAGAGTCATAAATAGAATGAACACAATTAAAACATGTCTATCGCTTCATCTATTATCTCAACAAGGAAAATTAGTTAATCATAGTAACGAATGTCATGACATAAGAATTTATAGGGTTTGAATACATGACCGGATTCTTGAAAGAAAAAGACGAAGAACTATGAAGAAAACGTTTGCACAAAAAAAGAATCCCTTTCTTCAATCTTCTTAAGAGCCATTGCTTCAATCTCCAAGCTCCTTTACTTTCCGAGCTTTCAAAATTAATTTTATAGTGTAAATTGTATGTCCCTAATGTTATTTATGTGCCCCCTTATAGTCTCTTATGTCTCCACTCTATCTCTCACGCCTCAAGGGCACAAACAGGCTCAAAATATGGAAAGAAGGCCATTATCGGGTAGACTGTGTAGAGGTTATAGAATGCATTGCACAGGCTGGCTACGAGCTACAACAATTTGTTTTCCTTGTACGCATGATGTAACATGCATTGTACGACCCGATGACAACCTTCTGATATAACCATTGTCTTCTTGATTCAACACTTTCATCTCTTCCCAATTTAGTCTTCAATGATTTCAACCCGTTCATGACGGTCCAAAACTACTCGACATCGTTAAAATTGGTCCTCATACTTTTCAAACACATGATATACGGCTTCCTTGCATTTTGAAAAGAGCAAGTTAGTTCTAAACTCTTCAATTCTAGCAGTTTCACCTCCAAAATGCTTGAGCACAATATCCAATGACATCCACTCACACTTTTACCTACAATGACCATATTTACACAAAAATTAGGTAGAAACCCACTCTTATGCTAAATATTTTTCAAGTAAGAGGGCCCAAAATAATATGTAAAAATAACCCATCAGAGGTGTTTGAAAGGGACTCTCAAGTTACATATATGAAATAAAATTGACTACCTCTGATTCTAAACATAGATCAATGTATATATTTATATTTAATGGGTGACTTTATACATATATACTTGATTATATTCAAGGATTTAAATTTGGAATGCAAAATATGTATTAAAAGTATTTGGATTTTAAAATGAAATCAAGTAGATGGGGGTTGCGGTATACTCGAATTACATCTTATATTAGCTTACTATTTTATTAAATAGATTTTTTAGATAAATGTTGGAGATAATTTAGCTCATCGTTGCAGATTATTAATAATCTTATCATTTGTCAAGCAGAATTAGTTTGTTTTAGATAAATGCATTCATCATCTTGTTATAACCACTTATTTTCAAAACTTTCCTAAAAAAATTGGACTGAATTATGCCAATTGCTTATTAGGTTAATTTATTTTGTAATCATTTAACAATCTATATTCTCATCATGCAGACTTTATTTATATATTAAGGAACGTTCTAATATATTCACTCAATAAATAAATAAAATAGTTTCTGATAAATAGTTAATAATTAGCATCTTAAAATTTATAAGATGTCTATTATAATATAATTACTAAATAAAATAAAATACTTTATTTTCTGAGGTTATGTAATTAGATGTCATATCTAGTTTAATATAGCAAGTATTAATCCATGACAAGATAATAAAATATTTCAGTTAACAAGTGCATATAATCATACATTATTTAATCTTACGTATTAATCATTACATATAATTTGCTTTGATATTGTTCGTGCAACGCACGGGTGAAAAAGATCGTTAATAGTAATGATCAAAGTAGGATTAATATTGAAATGAGTACAATTGTGTAAACACCTTGAATGATCAAAATAAGATTAGAACTTCTATAAACACCTTGAATATTATGCAATAACTATAATAATTAACTCATTTTCAACATGGAGTTTGGTACTTATGTATTTTAAGTGGTTAATTAACTAGGGACAAATATTACAAGGAAAAACTAAATATAAGCTCGATATACCAACTTTTTGCAATTGATGAAAATAGAATTTTCCCTATGTTGGCTTTTATTTCTTTCTTTCTTTTGGCAAATGTAGGCTTTTATTCTTGATTCAGTCACTAATTTAATAATCATTTTTTCTAATACGGATTTAAGAACCATTTTTTTGGAAAAGATAAATTAACATTTCATTTCTACAATTCAACAACGAAAACGCACTAACCTAGGACTTCCGTTCTATAATGCACTAAACATACTACCATATATAGCTAATCTGTTGCTTATAGTTATAGAGACTGATATGACCATATCCAATATGTTTGGTCAGTGAAGGCGCCATTTTATTATTATTATTATTATTATTATTATTATTATTATTATTATTATTATTATTATTATTATTATATACAAGGGGAGGGGAGGGGAGGGGAGGGATTCGAACCTAAAACCTTACGTCCAAAACGTGATAGTTTAATTATTATAGCACTTGTTCGAACCACTAAAGGCACCAATTTTAATGTGTGTTTGTGTTTAAAAAGTATTTTCCCCTAAAGTAAATACAAAGGTGGACATTCTGAAAATGTAAATGTTATCCATGAAAGCGCACACTTAGGACGCAGAATTGTTAATGAGATGCACTGTAGTATATAAAAAATATTCGGCAGGGTTAATATAAATTTTTAAAAATTTTTTTATATAAAATTTCAAAATTTGTTCGGGTTGACAGGGGTTGAAGCCTAACCGACCCGCCCCTGGATCACTGGCGGAGCTAGGGGCCATGCTGGGCCCCCGCCCCCCTAAATTGGAAAATTTTCTTTTTTAGCTTGTTAAAAAAAATTTATATATGCAGGTAATTTAGTCGTATGTAATATACAGCTCACCCTTCTGGCACAGTTCTCTAATAACTCCTGGCTACACCATTACCCTGGATTCATCCATGCACAATATCATCAAGTTCAATAACGCTGTTCTAATTTCAATCACTGGCATCATTATGATGCGCGCTAGTGACATGGACGCAAGTCCCCCCGCTAATACGGGGACATGTATTTATTTTCTATTAGTAGTAGATCCATTCGTTGATGCGAGACAATTTCCAAGTTACAAAATATGAAACCAATTAAAGTGAATTGCTTATTTTAATTATAGCTTGATTACAAGTAAAACGGAGTTGTTCAAATCAAATATTTAATCGTAACATGGCTTAAACTAATAATAATAAAATAAAAACGACCAAAATATTTTATTTAATACTTAGAGATAGGAATCATGAAACATAATTCTATTGATATGACGTTTAGAATTGTTAAATAGGTACGTACGTGCGTCGCATTCCTGATAATTAAGGAAATGGAAATAATATATTACATGTAAAACAATTCAAGTGAAAAATGAGGTTAACCACTCTGGAGATTTTTCTTATTTTAGAGTTTTGGAAAACAATTCAAGTGAAAAATAAGGGTCCAACAAAGCTAAAAGAGATTTTTATACTGAAGATGGTGGACTACGAGACATAATCTGTAAAATTCCATACTAACGAATCGAATTACAAGTGACATGTGGCATATGATGTCAGCACCAATACGTTCCTAATAGAGAAAAGTACTCGATTTCGTTACACGCAAACTCAAGTACTTGGGGGCAATTGTTGAGATCGGAAGAGCACACTGCCACGTCTTCTTCCAGCACAGCTAAGGGCTGAAATTAGTTTCCAAATCTTAATGGATCAGCTCCTCTCACATAGCGGCTAAGAAGATAGCTAGTGAAAGTCAATTGTTCAGACAAGTCAGTCAAAGTCATCGTACATATATTGTACTAGAATAGATGTACTTTCACTTCCTGACTTAGAATGTTCCATTTATACTTGTGATGTACTTTGTGGTAGGAGTCCTGAAAGTTTGTACAGTGCCAACTCATTTCCCTATCACCAAGGACTATAAATACAGAGATGGTGGCTCATTTAAAGGATCCATACTTTTTTAGAACATTTTCTCTCTCTAAAAATCCAAAATATATCCAACCTGTCTATCTAAAAATCCGAAATATATCCAACATGAACTCGGGTATCAAAAAAGACTTGAGGTTCAGAACTTAATTTTATATTCATCCCAATAGGCCTGACACGCAGGTCTACATTTTGTTGACTAGGACTCAAACATAATCTGACGTGAACAATAATGATGATAAGGTGCAAGCAAAAAAAATCTTACGTTTGATAGGAATTTTGTAATGTGTGCGAATAGCACCCACTATGATACCAATTGGAGAAAATTTATGCATCCATGCAAGGTGTGCGGATAGTACCATAATGTACCACCCGCACACACTACAAAAATTTCACTACTTTTGATCTTAAGAAATATAAAAATGATCTAGTATCATATGTATGATATTATATGGTACCATACAGTCAAAAGGCAAGCCACATGATTTTGATTTTCCATGTGGCATGTCCCGATACATGCCACATGATTATATGGCACATTGTGCCATATCATATAGTGCTAGATCGAGACTTCTAAGAAATGGAAATACGAGATTAGTTTTATTAATTTATATCATCAAAGCTAGAATTTTTAAATGAGTTGTGATATTTGAACAAAGAACGATGTAAAAAGTCTAACAAAATTGACACATGGTATGATCGTATTTTTCAATACATAACATCACGTTTACATCAATCGTAATCATATAGGTCACATGTCTCTTTTGTCTATTTTGTCGAAATAGGATTATTCTTTATAAATAAATATACGTGATTGCCTTATTGATGATAATAATCAGTAATAAAATGGAAATAATATTATATTTAAAAAAATCACAGCCAATTCTTCAAAAAGAAAAATCAAAGGCAACAAAAACATGCAAGATTAGGAAATTAGAGTGGGTAAAAGCTACTTCTCCCGTCTCACAAGATATTCTATTTTAATTTCATTTTTCACATAAATTAAAAAAAAAAACTTCATTAATTTTATTGGAAATGTGTAACTTAAGAATGTGTTTCTTAATATATTCTTTGATTTATTTAATATTTCACTCTAGATATTATTTAACGTTGATTATTATGTATAATAAATAGGGTGTATTTTAGAAAACTAAAAAAATTAAATAAAGAAAATGAAATAGAATTTGAGATGGATAAAGAAAGAATAGGTGAATATATTTTTGGGACGGAAAGAGTTTATGGTTTGTGGAACCCTCTCCCATATATATATATATATATATATATAAAATGACAATCCATTGACTTGGATGATTATATATACGTTACAAGTTAATCGGGTACGTTCCAGTTAGACTTAATTATAGTTTGCATTAATATTCGATAATCAGTTGAACATTAATCTTGAAATTATTGTCTCTCAGCTGGAGGGAAAATGGCAGTGGCACCCAAAAGTGGTAATAATCTTTTGATATTATTGCTCTCAATTGCTGCAGCTGCTATGGCAATCTCCGCACAAATGCTACAGTCATCCTCGTTGATAACTATATCACGGGAGATATACACTGTACTGACGGAGAAGACCAAAGCATCATTTGGGATATTGAGCGACGTCTTGGATCTCGCCGTTTTGCTAGTAAGTCTTCGACACCATAATGTGCTCCCACTCGATCGATTCTGATCATACGTGCGCACGCACCCACACACACATAGTGGCTCCGTTCAACGTTAATTGTATAATGAACCAAACGTTAATTGGTTCTATCTAGCTAGAAAACTTAATTTAATTTTCAATTCTTTTGTCTTGAGAGAATTTCTGTGATGATTTCCAGTGGAATATGAGCAATTATTTCATCTGAGATACATTTGATCACTTTTACAATTATTGGCTAGGTTATGAGGGAAGGAGGATGTATATAATAATAATAACAACAACAATAATAATTATTATTATTATTATTTTATGGAATAAATAAATTCTCTCTTTCATAATGATAATGTTAAATGATATTCCAGCCTAATCTCTACGTACAAATTAAGTTGGACTCCAATGATAATTATCTGATAATTAGCGATGCAGATTCCCATTCAGTTGGGTTTCTGATTTATTATTTTTATCAGTAATTATATGTATGTATGCGCTCATCGTATCATCTAACAGAGTCAATTAGGTCAGAAAATTAATGGCGCCCAAAAGTAGTAACTATTATATGTCAATTTATCTTCTCTCTGTTTTGATGGCAATATTTACCTCATCACTGGCAGATGCTCAAACTCCAGTAATTGTCAGTGGTACTGTATTTTGCTCTGTGAATGAAATTAGTAATGCTGTCGTTGCTGATCCCGTTTTCTCTGGTTCGTAATTACAATAATTACTTATGTCTTGATTGTAACATTCGATGTTTCGTTAGACATTCAAGTTCCTTAGCTAACGCATGCATTTGTTTTCGTATATATAGATGCTTTGGTGGAGTTGCGATTTTGCGATGATGATTTTCTTGGATCACTGGAATATTCTGCAGTTGTAAATTCTTCTGGGATATTTGAGATGAACCTACATGCTAATATCAATCGAGTTACATGCCCTGAGCTACATTTCCAGACTTGTGAACTAGTAGTTGCTACGCCACTCTCGGAATGCGATCAAACCCTGCCCTCGACCGGCCGTCTCGCCTCCTTGTTATATTTTATCGGGCCCACAGCTGATGGTACTCTACATTTCGTCCTACTGGTTTCGCTTTCAATGATCAGATCCGTGGCTAGTGAAATGCATCGGAGGGAAGAACGTTCCCAATTCCATCTGTAATAATTACCTAATATACTATATATTTTGCCTTTCTTTTTTTTTTTTCCTTTAAATTTAAATTTCTGTTTGTCTCAAGTTAATTAATTAATGAATTATAAACATTCTTATAATTCATTACATATCAACATCTTTAACCTAATTATAGCCCTCAACACTACAATGTAACAATTGCCCAAGAACAAAAAAAACTGATTTTTCTAAAGAAAAGGTCATACTTGATATAGTGACCGGTTTTGGCTTTCATTGATAGTAATGTCACGTCCTGAAGAACTTGTTAACTTTGGAACTTTAAAACTAAGGCAACCTTTGCATCAAGTGGAGTCAACGACATCCCAAACATAAACTTTAACTTCAACACAACTTGTCAGTTACCGAAATAAATAGGTTAGTAAGTCCCAATAAACTTAAATACCTCAAGAATTATCGGGACTTTAAAAGAAAATCTCTATATATATTGAATACATCTATAGCTTTAAATGTCTCAAATCAATACATAAATAAATCTCAAATAAATCAAAGCCAGCAAATTACAGCAATATACACACACACATATATATATATATGATAATCGATCATGTATTTAGTCTCTAAACATTGTCTCCTTTTGCACGTATCTCCTAGGGAGGTATCGAAACTAAGCTTTCAACATAAAACAATATCGCATCCAAGCAGTCGTTGATGTTATTGATTACTGGATGGTTGACATTCTTACTGTCTAGATTGCAAATGACAAAACCTGAGCCAAGAAGCAACAGAACTTCCCCATTATTTAACATACAAATCGGTCTGGAGTAACGGTAGTCATTGTAGGGACTAGGGATATTCATTCAAATAAGGACTAATGCTGAAAAGTCTAGTCCAAGACTCTGGCAAATCATACTCCACAAAAATCCACAAAAACATAGGGAAATACTTATAGCTAGCTAGCATTAGGATACGTTATTCCCCCCCCACCCCCCCCCCCAAAAAAAAAAAAAGAAAAGATGGCAATTAAAATTAAGATATTTTATATCAATAATAATAATTGTGTCAAGACCTTTTTTTTTCTTTTCTTTTTTTTTTTTTTTAAGTTTAGTTTCCTTTGAAGATGAATTAGAAATGAAAAGTTTTAGAAGTGTGTCATTTAGATGTGAAATATATTTTCTTTAAAGCCATTATTTCCTTTTTTTAAATTGAAGCTTGTAGAGCATTTTCTATTTTTCTTTCATATCCTATTATTTTTTTTCAAAATTTTTTAATATTTTTTTGGGAATGGACGTCGGTTCCTCTATAAAAACTGACGTCTATAGTGGTACATTCTTCTATAAAATCTCCTCTTTTACAAGACGCGTAAAAATATATGGCTGGCTCTTAATCTCTCAAAATCTCAACTCTCTTCATGTTTTCTCCAAGGAAACTGCTACTTCTTCTTCATCCTTTAGCTCTATGAAAATGAAAACCCTACTCAAAGTTTTCATTCTACTTGACGGTGAGGAGAAGGGTGCCGCGGTGAGGAAAATCCCAGCAATGAAAACAATTGGTGGCTAATTTGTTCAACTAGAACAACCATGAGAAGTTCAAGTTCGAGAAACAAGCTAGAAGTTTAGTTTCCTTTGAAGATGAATTAGAAATGAAAAGTTTTAAAAGTGTGTCATTTAGATGTGAAATATATTTTCTTTAAAGCCATTATTTCGTTTTTTTAAGTTGAAGCTTATAGAGCATTTTCTATTTTTCTTCCACATCCTATTTATTGCACGAATAAAAATATTAAAATACCTCATTTAGAAGAATAAGTGTGATTATTATTCTTGCTGAGATTCAACGACAAAAAAAAAAAAAGAATAGGAGTCGGTTGTTACTATACAACCGACGCCTAAAGTTAAGAATAGGCGTCGGTTGTTACTATACAACCGACTCTTATAGTCCAATTATTTAATTTGATAATCCTTTTAGGCGTCGGTTTTAAGTTAACAACCAACGCCTATTGTTGAGTTTGAGCGTCGACAAACAACCGACGCTTATGGTCTTAGCATTTACGTCTGCTACATATGCGTCCACATAGAAACCGACGCGTATCGCTGATTACGACCGACGCCTAATTAGCTTTTCTGTAGTAGTGCAGATAGAATGGTGTGGACTTATAGTGGCAACGGGGACTATAGTGTGAAGACTGGGTATCAGGTTGCTATGGAAACAAGGGCAGCAACTGATTCTTTTCGTGTTCTGGGGCATTGGCGCATGTTGTGGCAGCTTCATCTCCCTTCAAAGGTGAAGATCTTCATTTGGCAAGCATGTATAGGGTGCCTTCCAACCCGAGAGCGGCTCGCTCATAAGGGGATCAATGTGAATGAGGTATGGCCGTTCTGTGAAGTTGAAACCGAAACCATTCTGCACTGTTTGGTAAATTGCCCTTTTGCAAAACTTTGCTGGGCTGTTGCTCAAATTCAGTTTACCAATTCGGATTTTGAGAGCTTTGGGGACTTGTTTTTCCATTTGGTTATTTCTGAGACTAAGGAGGAATTAGAAGTCATATCTATGATAGCTTGGTCTATATGGAAGCTTCACAATGATAAGGTGTGGAACGGACAGAACAAGTTGCCTAGCTATGTTGTTAACCAAGGAGGTGTGGAACGGACAGAACAAGATCGGAAGAGCACACGTCTGATAACCAAGGAATTAACTATCTACAAAACTGGAGGGCGGCTATCCAAAAAGGGGAAAACCCAAAATGCAGTAGCGGAAGGATTACTCATTGGAGTAAATCCCCAATGGGATGGACATAGTGTAACATTGATGCTGCATTGTTTGAGGAGGCTGAAGTCGTTGGATAGGGAATGATCATTCGGGATGAAAATGGAATTTTCTTGCAACGCCAAACGCAATGTATGGAAGCCCGTTATGAAGTAAAAGTAGCTGAAGCGATGGGGTTACGAGAAGGATCAAAGTAGTAGTGGATGTGTTTGAGAAGCCAGAGGAACAGACCGAGTTTGAACTTGTTATCCTAGGCTGCAAGGAGATGCTTAAAGGGTCAAACCATTACCAAGTTAATCATGTTAGTAGGAACGGCAATGAGGTTGCTCATACTTCAGCCCATAGAGCTAGAGAGTTTTATTCCCGTTGTGTATTGAATTACCCTGCCCCTTGGTTGTACTCTAGCTTGGAGACTGATTATTTAAGAAATGAAAGTTAAGCTTCTTTCTTCACCAAAAAAAAAAAGGTTATAAAAATAATTTAATAAACTTATTATATCTGTAATTGGGGTTCGGATCTACTGTCCCAAAATCTCGTCCCCAAAGCTATCCCTCCAATAAAAACAAGACACATCAGCACAATTTTCCACATCACTAAACCCATAAACTAACAGCCCCAAATCCCCCGTTAACCCTCATTTTCATCTCCCTAATCCACTTCTCTCTCTCTCTCTCTCTCTCTCTCTTTTGTTTTATCTTTCTTGTTTCTATCCCACTTTTTTTTAACGGTGGCATGACAGATCCCATTGCATCCTTTCTTTTCTGGGTTTTGAGACGCCCCAACCGATCTATTTTGGCGGCCAATTCGAACTTCGACCTATCCCGGCACCAGCAACGGCAACGGCAACGGCATCTTATACGGCTGTTAGATCTTAGCTTTACACCACCAATTTTAGCAGCATCATCTCAAACAATGAAACAACCCTTAATTCAAAAATTCAAAGAAAGAAATCGTTAAGATTGATTCAATGAAACCCATTTTAACTAGTTAAAACCCTCAAGCATAAAATTAGTGGGGACTCTCCTTTGTCTATTCAAAAACTATATCAAGAAGCTTTAGCATATGTCTTTGCTTGCCCTATGGATTATGCAATGTTAAAGAATAAATATCATATCGACTAAATATAAAAATATAAACCAACATATAAGCGATTAGGCTACTCCTCTTAACAGGTTGACCTTTTAAAATAGAATCTCATGTCTTAATATGGTATTGGAGCATCAAGCTCAAACGAGCAATTCAATATAGTTAAGACTTAAATGAGCACACAAATTTTAAGATTGGCCTGCTCCAACGAGCTACAATCTTTTTTTAGTATGTTAAGGGACATCGATTAAATATAAAAATATAAACCAACATATAAGCACTTAGGTTACTTCTTTTAACAAGTTGACCTTTTAATATGGAACCCCAAGTGTTAATATGCAACACTGAATTTGGATGTCTCGCATGTTTTTGAAGTTTGCGATCCGGATGTTTGCAATGTGATTTCTTTGCGGAGGATCGTGTGCAATGTTTCTCCCTTCAAGAAAGGCAACAAATGGTTAAGAAATGGATTGCTCTTTGTGAAAATTACCAGCATATCCCTGGAAGGGTCTTCAAGAAGACTGGCTTGCAAACCATGTTCGTTTTGGAAGACTTTCAAGTTTGGAAAAGCAAAAATTGCAATTAGTCCTTGTTCTTAACTCTAAACATGGAACAGACTCCTTTCCAGCATCACTTCGGAGAAGTGGTAGACCTTCTGAAGGTTAACCACTGCTCCTTTCCCTGTGGAGTTCTAAATTCTGTTGGCTGCATCTTGTTTACGTGTTGCTGGAATTCTGGTTTGGGTGCTGTGTAAAGATATGCTACACTGGGGCTTCTTGAAATGGTTTCTGTGTTGGCTTAGGAGATTTCCCTACCCAGAAGAGTGCTGATTTGCTCCTCTATCTTTGGCAAATTGTAGTTTGTTTTATGGTCCTGTTTCTTTGTTTTTGTGTGTTTTCTTTTTTTCTTTTTTAATCTCTTTTCTATCTTTGCTGTGTACTGCTGGAACTTGGAAGGTGGAGAAGGGTAGATTTGTCCCCGTCTCTCTCGCCTTCGTTTGTAATTTGCCCTTTTGTTATCAGTAAAATTCTCTGTTTTTATTAAAAAAAAAAAAAGAAAAGATTCTGTAACTAAAATCCGAAAAATTCTATAGAACTCATAAATAATAACAATAAATTCCATAAGAGTCAAAAAACCAAAAAACAATAAATTCCATAAGAATTCAGAAGTCCCAAAAGTCTACCGAAATCCATCGAAGAGTGTGACGAAATTGGTATTCCCGTGCATGCTTTACTTAGCCGATATTAGCAAACAGTTTGAATTTCTATATCTTTTGTCACGAATTCTATTATCGCATAAGTAATTAATTGCGTATTACTACTCGTACTAGTATTACTATGTCACGAATGTACATGTTTAACCATTTACCAGCAAGTGCATCCGCTGTTGATCGTCTCATGACAAATGGCTTCAAGGGCTTTTCAGGGGCTTTTGAATATATAAATAGCCCCACTGATTATTGATATATGCTTATTAGTTCGTAATAGTTAATTATCCAATTACTATCAATTAGAATAGAGACCTCAAGCAAATTATGCTACCTGAATTTATTATCTATCTAATTTGGGGGGATTGTAAGGGCATCATTTGTTCAAAACTTCAGTTCAGTAACATATACAAGATTTATTTAGATATTAATTAAAATCACAAAATACATTCATCATTCAATCACATTGTTGCCCTCCAAATGCAAGCACGGAGAAGCTAAGCTTTCAACATAGGTAATCGCGCCATGGCAACCACCGACATTGGTGATTATTGGACACTTGAGACTTTTATCTTCTGGATTGCAAATAACAAAAACTGAGCCAACACGAAACAAGATTTCCCCATTATTTAGCATGCAAATCGATTTCAGCCGAGGGCAATTATTAGGATATTCATTCAAATTAAATAAGGAATGCTCAACATTTTGGTCCAACACTGGGGCAAACCATCCTCCTTCAAAATCCATAAGTCTGCATGAGTAAGAAAATATGTAAGCACGTTAAGACATCCTTCCAGTTCACCTAAGCAAAACTTTAGTCCAAAAACAGGACAGTCTACTTGTCTAAACTTTCCCGTCTTCATATCAAGAGAAACAATGAGTAAACTATGACCTTGGCCATGGTCGCCATTAAGAAGCATCTTGGGCCAGTGAAGCTTCCTATTCACAAATATACCTGAACATCGATGATAAAAGTAGGCCACAATACCGGAAACCATCTTCAATGAACCAGTCTTAACAACCTCGTTTCATGAACCAGTCCATGAACCATCTTCTATGAACAAATATCATTGCTTTATCGATATTATTACCTCGTTTGTGTTATTCCTGGACAAAAATTTCCCTATCTTAACAACCTTATAATCATCATTGGATTCATCAAAACCAAATCCATATATAAAATTCTCACCCAGCTCATCTGAAGGGAACACCGGATCAGGTATCTTTTTCGATTGTCTTATAGTTGGGTTCCATCCAGACACCACAATGCAAACCAGGCCGTTACAAGAACCCACCAGCTTAGTTTTTGAGTGCCAACTTTGGCTAATTTCCGTGGGATGAATGTCATTCGCATCAGTAACTTGGCTCTCCATTAAGGACTCCAGAGAACAGTACTTCAACTTGATCTCAAAATAGTGTGCGTTATCTAGCCCAAGTAACAAGTTTTTACGGTGGCTGCACTTCTTGAATTCTGTAGATGGCCGGAAATCAAACAAAGCCATGATTTCGGTCATGCGTGTGAGAGAGATGTTTGTTTGCACCTTTTTTAAGGGTCAGGCATCAGGTCAGATGGGTCGGCTTTGGGCCCAACCCAAAAACGACCCAACATTGTTGGTTTGGGGCAAAGTCACCTCAAAACCGACCAGACTTGAGTTCGGGTCAGGTCAGCTTTTGTCAGGTTCGATAGGTTTTTTCTTCTTTCGGGTTGGCTTGTTCTTTAAATTTTCTGAAAGATCCAATTAGCCCAAACCCAACCAAGTCAAGTACGGAGGAATATAGATTCGTACCCAAAAGATTAACTCATCAAGTGAAAGTAATCTAATTACTTATAGCTCATCTTTTACTCCATATCTAACAGTATGAGATCCATTTGTACCTCCCAATAGAGATCATGGTCACATATATCTTGCTACCCATGAAACAAAATTCATGCATCCAAAACGAAAACCATATCAAATGGGCGTTAGAAAGAGCACACCAAAATTAGGAAAAGGGAATTGGAAAAGCAATATTTTGTGGAGTTTGCTTACATAATTCATATAGGACAGTTACAAATGGATAAGTCATTCTACATCACAACCATATGCATCCATTCCACCAAGCCTCCAAAGCCTTTAAAATCACAAAAATCTACTTTATTTATTTTCCATTTTCAGATATGTTCTTTTACATCTAATGTCTCTCTCTTAACCAAAAACACAAACACACACAAGAAAAGTTAAGGCAAGGTGGTAATTGCAGCCATAATGAAGACTATTTGGTGCTTCATCATAGTTGCTCTACTAGCTTCTCAAGGCTCTATTACAAACCACGTAGAAGGGTCGCCATAGGCTATGGCTCTATTCATTTTTGGTGCCTCGTTAGTCGACAATGGCAATAACAACTTCCTCAACTCCATTGCTAAATGAAACTACTACCCCAATGGGATCGACTTCGCTAGAGGAGCTCCTACTGGTAGATTCTGTAATGGAAAAACATTCATTGACTATCTAGGTACCTACCAACTAAACTTGTCACACAACTCTTGTATAAAACGTTTATGTTATATGACGATCATAATTTGATTAATCTTTTCAGCGGATCTGCTCGGAGTTCCCTCTCCTCCACCCTTTGCAGATCCCACCACTTCTGGAGCTAGAATTATCGGAGGAGTTAACTACGCTTCTGCAGCCACAGGCATCCAGGATGAATCGGGCCAACATTATGTACACATATATACTTTCTATTGTCTGATTAAGTTGCTTATAATTAGTTATCATCATATATTGATTTCAATCATGTATACGTATACAGGGAGAGAAGTATTCACTAAGCCAACAAGTGATTAATTTTGAAATGACTTTAAGTGAACTAAGGAGGATGATGAGTGCAGCAGACTTGAGCTGATACTTGGCGAAATCTATAGCAGTATTTATTATTGGTAGCAATGACTACATCAACAACTATCTATTGCCTTCCATGTATCCTTCAAGCTACAATTACCATCACCCCGAGTTTGCCAATCTCCTTCTCAATCACTATGCACGACAACTTGTGGTACGTATATGGATGAATATTATTTAATAACTAGTGTACCGGATTCGGGAGGTAGAATTAGACCAAAAGATGAAAATCGGGGTGGAATTTGATCAGAGGAAAGGAGGTGGTGGGAGGGAGACTCTTGGAACCTAGAGAAAGAGTGTGATGAAGAAAACATACTGAAATTTAGCATTTTGTGTAAGTAGGGGAGAAAACCTCCCTTACAATTCAATGATTAATGACTAGTTAATTTCTAATTGCATAATTGTTGCTTTATGTATCTCTATACAGCTTGGGGCTGAGAAAATTTGTGCTACCTAATATAGGACCCCTCGGATGCATCCCCAACCAACTAGCCACTGGACAGGCGCCCCCAGGAAGATGCGTCGACTGCGCCTTGTTTGTCTATGGAAATACTTATGGTGCCATCGGCGATATCTAGATAATCCATCTAGATTCGGTATGCATGATTAATAATCCATCTATTCATAAGCAAAACTAATAAATAATCTAGTGCTAACCACTGGTACGAACCTTAATAAGTAGGGTTTAGCGTTGTCGATAGAGGATGCTGTGGAATAGGGAGAAACCAAGGGCAGATAACTTGTCTTCCGTTTGCGACTCCGTGTTACAACCGGAATCAGTATGTCTTCTGGGATGCCTTTCATCCAACTCAAGCAGTTGATGCCATTCTTGCTCAGAGGGCCTATGCTGGTCCTCCTTCCGATTGCCATCCCATGAACGTTCAGCAGCTAGCTCTTATTAATTTCTGATCATCATATGGTTTCTGCTGTTCTATTTACATCCTTCATCTATCAGATACGTGTTTTTCTTATTTTTCTGGTCTATGCTTTAGAATCAAACACAACATGGTGACAAATAAATATATACAATCAAGTTAATAAAAAATTGAAAGATGTAAAAATAATCATTCAGGGATGTGACACCCTCATATATTGAATTAATATGCCAGAGATGAGAAAATGAACATACTTTATCCCGAGTCTAAACTAGCCTCTGCTCAGTTTAACCTAACAAGCATAGACTCACCTGCATTTACAAAGAAAGACCAATAGTACACCTTGGTAACAAAGGGAATGTAAAATTTCTCTTCCAGTTTAGGATAAACCTGGAACAAGGAAAAAGCATCACATCAAGGAGGCTGCTGTTCCCCTTTTGTCATCCCCAGTAACTTTCCGAAGTAGCAACTTCCAAAGTGTTGGCAAAGTAAGACTTTCAGAAACTGGAGAAATGTGAACAATCTAGTCCTCGCTAACAGGAAATTAAAATTAAGAGTTTCTTTTTCAAAGCACGACTCAAAACTTTACCAGAAAGATTGGTATAACTGCATTCCATATCCTTGCTTCTACTGGGGAAATGATATAAAATGCAAGTACAGTAACCAAGGAAATGATATAAAATACATCTGGGCGCGCCGCATTAATCCTGCGGCCAACATGACCCATTGTCAACTAATTTGGTTTGCCCATATGCACTCCACGCAGGCGTGTGGCGCCATTTATGGTGCCGAACGTCTAATTTTATATCATTTCCCAACTTTACTTCCCAAGTCACCACGTAAAACCAATAAAGAAATAAAAGTCCAATGGTCAAACTGCACAGCAATGAGTCTCGGTTTTGTTAACTATTCCTGTCTTTTTTCTATTCAAGGAAAATATTTATCTTTCAGGTTGACGTCTTTCATCTTCTAAAGCTTTGATGAATCTCCAGAAGTCAGAAAACATAGTAAAGTGCACAAAAAATTTTGGTTATTGTAGTTTCAGCTTCTTTTTAGACCTTTTGGATATATCACACCTAGCATCCTCCAATTCCTGCAAAGAGACAGACTTCGTAACCATGCTGAATTTAGCAAGAGAATGCTGTAAAAAATTAAAAAAAAAAAGGGAAGGAAGGAAAGAAAGATAGAAAGATAAAGGCCAAGAAACCAGTACTTTCTTATCCTTGTTTTTGTTCTTTTTCTTCTTCTTATTCTTATTCTTCTTCTGTTTCTTTGAGACAGAGGTCTTTACCTCTTCTTCTTCAACAAAATCCTGTTAAATTATCGAATAACTGTGGTATTCAATAATAGTGGAGGGCAAATGAGAGATCAAGAACGCAAGAGAACTTATTCTTTTGAAATGAGCATCACGTATGATAACCCACCTCAGAGTTACAAAAAGAATCAACATGATGAACTATCCTCGCTGAAGCTGAGGTCCCACCTGAACCTATTGGCAGATAAAATGATCAATCAACTTCCTCATGATAACCAGCCATGTAAAAACTAATCTTCTTTGCCTTGATTTGGCAATATGAGTTCATGGAACACATGCTAGACAAGAATGCAAATTGATGTCCAGAATGAAAATAAGGTTATTAAATAAGGTAACAAAAAGGCTACAACAGGAACATAAAGTTGATCATATTTGAATGACATTTCCAATTCCTGATGGAATTACAGAAAATTGTTGACTAAAAACTAATCTTCGGGAGGTGAGTAGTTTCTCAGTCCACTTTGCAATTTTTAGGACAAGAATGATGGAACAGTGGACTCCAAGTTGAACAACACATCTATCAGATAAACGAAATAATTTTGTCCAGACTACAACCGGGATCATTATTATCATCCACTCAGGTTCCAATGACTCCAGTAATATTCTTGCTTTAAGATTGATCAACCAGCTTCGATACTTTTGTGAAAGAGCCTGCTATTTGATCTTCAAACATGAAAAACAGATAACTATTCACACTTCGACTACTGATCACTAGAAGTTACACCACATATCAATGTGGTTAATTTCCAACATCCTGCTGATTCTGTGATAAGTCAATATAAGTGGGATATTATCAACATAGATCTTTGTGGGATGACATGTTTGAGGCTGCTTCTACATACTAAACTTCACACGTTGATGGGGCAAGCATGATAATTGTAGGAACAGAAGGGATAGAAAGGATCTCGTTGATCAAAAAGTAGAAGCATACCAATTGCAATTTCAATCAAAGTCGTTAACTCGTTGTGAAATTGAAGTCTTTTTGTCGCCAGGATTTGAAGGCCGATCACTAGAATCTTTACGGAAGTCTCATCGTGAATTATACTCTACTAATAATACTCACTTCCCTTTTCACCTTTATTTTCTTTATCTTCCTAAATTCTGCTTGCCACAAAGCCTGTTAGATGAAAGATCTTCAAGAAGAACTAATCTTGGGCAAAATTATGCACAACCATGACCTATTCCTTTCTCGTGTTTTTTCCTCTACACAACTTTTATATGGCGTTTGCCATGGGTGAAACCAGAAATATAACTTAAAGATGAAAAAATTGCTTACACCATTTTACAATGGCGTTTGGCCTTCTTCACGCACCAGCTAGCTAGTATTCATCCCATTTCAGATCTCATTATGAAGTATTGAATATATTTGCTCACTCATGCTGAGAGTGCGTATAAGGTGTGGAAGGATAACATGTTCAACAAGTACATTTTTAACATCACAAATCTAGATCACAAAATATCGGAACCCTAGTTGAAGACATGTTCATATCTTATTCATAAAATGGACCCTTTTCAGTATCAGACCTCTGAATTTGCAAACAATATCAAGGTCAGAGAAGCACAAAGAAAACATGTTTATGAAGCACATTTTTAACATCACAAATGGAGATCACAAATCATTGAAACTTAATTTTGTTACCCCAGTTGAAGACGTGTTCATATTTTTGGGCATTATCATAAAAACGGATCCTTTTTGTTATCAGCCCTTGGATTTGTGAAGATCTAAGACCATAAGGCCAGGCTAGAGCACCAATAGAAAATGCCATGGCAAACAATTAGGATCTTTTTCTATTGGTTGAGTTGATTTATTTTTTTCAATGTTCAATTAGGACTTTTTTTGTCCACTTTTAGTGTTGTGTATAAGCTTTTACAATTTTTTTGGCTGTTATTAATTGCCTCAAAGCTGAACAAAATGGAATGATTTTTGAGATTTTAATATCCAGATTCAAGACTTGTCATAATTTGAGTCGTTACACAAGATTCACTGAAGATAAAAGAGGAATCGACACACTCCCCTGGCAATGCTGCCATTACAGCTGCAATATGTGCGTGGCCAATGGAGGTACTGCATTTTTGCTGGGAAGAAAGCTCTCGAAAGTGCAGATCTTGCGGGTGATAGACTCGAGAAGATAATGGCACCATTGCCAGCTTAATTGAGCTCAATTTCAATATCATATATTTGGGTTAAATTTAATTTTTCCCTTTTCCTATCTGCTTCACTGTTAAATAGGGTTTTGTGAGCTTAATTTAGCTGAATTTTGGCATTTTCCATTGGTTGAGTTGATTTTTTCCCCTCCCTTTTTGGGTCGACTTTTAGTGTTGTGTATAAGCTTTTACCTTTTTTATTGGTTGCTATTAATTGCCTCAAAGCTCAACACAATGGAATGATTTTTAAGACTTTAATATCCAGATTCAAGACTTGTGATAAGTTTTGATTTCCTATGGACAATGGTATCTAGATTCAACTCTTATGACTTCCTTATGATAAGTTTGTGTCTAGATTCATATGTAGCACATGTCTTCTTTCCTAATATGCATTTTTTTACATCACATCTAAAAATCGGATTTCTTTTTTAAAAATCAGATCTGCAATTTCCAAGCAAGGGTTAGTTTCTATGTTTCCAATGGAAGATATTGGCATATTGCAGTAGTGATTATCTGGGAGTTGCTTCCTCATATTAGAAAGTTGGCTGAGAGTAATGAGTTAGGAGTTTCTCATTTTCTCTTCTTTACATTACTGTTGTGGTATGCAATGCTTGTGAGCCATCCAACACTTTAAAATATTTTGGAACTAAAGGTAAATCAAATTATTTGGTGTCTAGCAGTTTTTTAACACATTTATACTATTTTAGTGAAGAATCTTTCCTTCAAGGATGACATTCGACTACTGTTAAAAGAAATATCTAATCAAGAGATTGGAATTACTTTATAGTTGTGCATTTGTGATTCTATGTCAGTCATGATGATTTTGCATCACCTGTTGTATACATGATAAACTTAACAGACTGCTTTTTTCAGGTAAAATATATCATTAATCTAGAATGGAAAATTCAATGAAAGTTAGAAGCATTTAAATAGCTCCAGTCAAAAGAAGCACGGAATATCTTCAGGTTCATTGCTATATAAAGTTTTTTGGGACATTGCTTCTTAGCTATTTTTATTTAAAACTATAAATTTGGAACATGTGCTCTTTGACTTTGACTCATCAAGTCTTGAGAAACTATACTCCCTCCAGAACAAAGTGAACCCAACATATTCTATATTCCAGGGTCAACGGATGCTGCAAGTTTACTATTTGAATTTGTGAAGTCGGTTTTCGTAAGTTAAGGGCGAAGGGATATCAGGTGGCTGCCTTGATTGAAGCTAATCATGTTTTCATAAAAACGATTCCTAATAATTATGTCATTGACGTTATGGCTTCTGCAAATTATCTAACGGTATTTGCAGGTTTCTGTGGGAGATATGCGAAGAAATTGAAGGTTGGACCACCTACTGGTACTATGACAAGGGATTATCTATGGCAGCCTGCAAGTTGAAGATTTGTTAATAAATTACTATTTGGTTGCCTGCATGAGTTGGTCTTTCATAAAACTCCACTTTCAAAATGTTAGCACTTAAGAGCAGAAGTTATTCTAGAGCATTCACAAGCAGACACCTTATAGGACCATATTTTAAGATCACCTCAGTCGTGATTCCTCTGGCTTCGGCTGGTAGTTAGTTATTTCTTATTTTAAGTTATTGTGTAGTCTTCTTATAACTGTTTTGGCTATTTTCATCCATGATTGAGATAAATGTTGAGTGTTCTCTGTGAATTTAGTCCAAGGAGAGGGATCTACAATGTCTCATGTGATTGGAAAGAAGGAATGAGAAGATGGATTCGAATGAATGAGTGTCTAATTAAAATCAATTTTCACGTCTTTTCAAGGTTTTCAAGACTAATTTTGTTCTTGGCATACCTCACTTTTATTTTCTAATAATTGATGATTCGCACACATGTTCATGAATGAATGTATTTCCATCACTATTGACACCAGACATTTTTCCCCCTTATGTAAGCTGAATCATTTTGTGATTTTTCTTTGGAAATGGAGAAGAATGATTTTGCGGGTGGAATAAATATAACAGTGGTGCATTGATAGTTTATGAAATTGTAATACACGGTAGGTTTGTCAGTGGGATATAGAGATGTACCAAATATAATTATGTTGGGATCGCCTATTACTGGCAAAGATGTTGCAAGGAAAAGCTACTCCGAAGTGGCTTAATTTAGCTCTTTTAAGCACTGAAAGCTCTTCTTAAATAATTATATTAAATCAAGTCCAAAAGTAATTTTTTAATCTTGGAAGTTGCTTTTAACTCTCCAAAAGTCATGCCAAATTGAATGTATAAGTTCAAATTGAACACACAGTAAACCTAACAAATAACATCTGCGTGTGTTGGGTCCATTTCAAACGCCATCAGAATAATTGTATTAAATATATGTCTTTTACCTGTTTTCAATATGTCTTATTGATTTAATTTAAATTTTATGGGGACCGATTGTTTTACCTTTTATAAGTTAATTTAGTGTTAATTTCAAAAAACTAGTTCCCCCTTGAAGAAAAGAAAATGAAGTCAGAACTAACTAAAAATTGCACAAGAATGTACAGCTGATATGAGAAATTATTTCACGTCAAAGACCCCACACTCAGATATCAGGAGGCTATAATGCATCGTGCTAGAAGATTTGAGAACTAACAGGAGTACGGAACTAAGTTTTACAATTAGTTGCAGAGAAATCTACACAGCAATAAACCCAATTTTATAACCAAAACAAATTCTATCCAAATACATACATTTCAAACACACCCTTCTGCAAGCTACTGAAGTCAAGTAAAAAATAAAATAATCTGATTTTAAAAGGAAAAGGACAGAGAAATTCATACTGGACTGAACAGTTTGTTTGGCATTTTCGACAGCCAATTCAACAAGCCTTGGATCAATGGAGGTCAATCCATTTGGTTCCTGGAGCTTCCGTTCAAGAAATTTGGCCAATGCTGCCGCCTTGTTCGTCTTCACTGGCCCCCCGGGATGAGCTTGCCTGCATCCATAACACCCCAATTTATGCATATATACATTAGTTCTACAGCTATATACATAAACGCATATGCGTATATATACAAACCGGGACACGGATCGGGTAGAAGGGGGTGCAGAAGGAAGAGGAGCAAATTTGCTTCCTCTTAATGCCTTCTTCTCCTCTTCCGTAAGTCCTTCCATCTCTCGCAAGGTTGACCTAATTATATTCTCTCTCTGCGCACTTTATACCGAAAAGAAAAATTATAATCGAGGTCCTGCACCTACTTGTGATGTAACGAATTAGTCCCAACTTATTTTCTTTAAGGAAATGCGTTCTGATATGTTTGTACCAATGTATTTTTCCTATTCAAAGGGAATGGTTACAAAACTGATCCATTTGGACTGGAACTGGAAGGTTTGCATGACGTAGCATCATATCAGCTCAATTAACGTGACATTGTCAATGTCTTTCTTCTAATAGCATTTCAATGCTAACATGACATTGCACATTAATAGTGAGTTGTATAACTCTTTTTAAGAGGAAGTGGTTATATTTATACTTATATTTGATGTCAAGTATTGGGAGGCAAACTTTCAAACTTAATGGGGAGAAAAATAATGTGTACATGTTCAAATAAAAGGCACTTTATTCATTGTTATGCGCTCAACCCATTATTACCCATATAGGATAAATGTGATAAATAAGACAGACAGGTTTGAGTGTAAAAAGGGAAGATATGAGTTTGTGAGTTGGAGAGATGTGTCTTAGCTATATTTTTCTCGACTATCTCCACTTCTGGCCAACAGCACGTGTGTATCCTAAGGAAACAAGGAACATGTGAGGAAACATGTAGCAATAAAGGAACATGCGGGGATAGAGAGGTTTCTTCTTTGGGTAATTAATTTCAAACTTAATTGTTAATTATAGTGGGATTCCATTTAAATAGTCACCAACAGACCTAGCATTTTAGAGATTAAATATATGTATTTAGATGAACCACGCTAATTTTTCAAAGATTGGAGGACTATTGGTCTAGATTTAAAGGTTGAAGATAAAAGTCCAAATGAATAGTGAGATTGGGACCTTTGCTGCAAATTACCCTTTCATTTTTCATCCCATGGGATCCACAATATTTCATTTAGTATCGCTCTTTATTCATATTAAACGGTTACACCCGTTTTGACCGTTATCCCTTCTAAAATATATTTTTACCTTTTCACAGAAAGTCCTCAACCTCTACAAAAGGTAGCTCCACTTACTTTCTTGACATTTGTAAAACTTGAGACCCACTTGACCACTTTACTAACACCTCCCTAACATTGTTACATCCGCTAGTTATTTAGAAATTTTCATTTTGTATTTTCCAATTAATTAACTTTATCCCTTTCTCATGCCCCCTCCCCCCACCACATAAATAATCTACTAATGTTTTTTTAAGAGACGATACAAATGTTTTTTCAGATTTTTCACATTAACTTATTTGTGATACAAACTGTCGTTTTATTTAATTTTATTGTGTTTAGTTGTTTTTCAAGGCAATGTAAATGCATGGAAAAAATAAAACAACAAAATATAAACTATAGAGGGGACAATAAGTTTTTTTAATAATATTATTAGTAACAAAATATGTATTAAAATTGTTAATAAATGTGAATATGTGCATGTTAACTGTTGCACACACTAAAAAATATAAAGAAAAAGTTAAAATACAAAAAAAAAAAAAGAAAGGAAAAAAATAGAGAATTTTAGGAACTGAAAATAAGTAACCGACATAGTTTGGGGAAAAAGGAAAAAAAAAAAAGAAGAGTCAAACAAAAATTATAAAAAGAAAAGAAAAGTTGGAAAAGTACTAATAGATTAAGGAGGTATTTGATTCTCTTTATGAAAACACATTATAATATCACATATCATTGATTTGGCCATTGATTTGATAACTGTTCATTTACAACCATAAATTTGATTATAATTTCTCATTATAATTCAATTTGAATAAATAAATTCAAACAGCCACTAATAATATAAGAGACGTAAAAAATAATAAGATAAGAGTAATGTTGTAACACTTTGCGGAAAATTCAAAAGTTTCATAGTGGTATCTTTGGATTGTAATTAGCTCACTTCTCACATAGTATCCAACTAATAGCAATTGACAAAGAAACTTGGTAATTGAGTAATAGATTATGACACTTTCTAAGACTTTGTAAATATATTTACTTTGACAAAAAAAATGAAAGGATAAATTTTGTTTAATATTGACTATATTATTGGTTAGTTGGGTGGCCATAGGAATGGCATAGTGTAATCGAGTAAAGAATTTGGGGCTAAAGGATATTCGAACCAAACATGCAACGCTTATATTAGTAGAGTGGAAAGCACAAGGACTTAATCATGGAGTACATTAAGTTGAAGGGCTCATTAAGCAATAAAGAAAAAAATCTAGGGACACTTGTACGCATTGGGAATTTCTCACATGAGATAAACCTAAGCACATTTGGCAACTTAATTTGTGGAAATGAATTCTGGTGCTTTCAATTGGATCCATTCTTATTCGTTACTTATGAATTATAACTAGGAACATTTGAATGTTTTATCATAGGTGGAACTCAAGAATTTTTAGGAAATAGTTAAGCAAAATTCGTCTATAAATTGAGTCAAGTCTTGAACACCTTCAAAAGGCCTTCAAAAGCACCCTTTTAACTCTTCAAACAAGACATCTTCTATATATACATAGAACCTTCATTTTAAAGACTTCTTTGCTTGAATATATCAAGGATTTGGAAGTATTTTATCACTAACAAACATCCACTCATTTTTGAAGAGATAAAAGCCAAGATGAGTAATTCGTTACTTTAGTTTCCTTTGCATACATAAGTCTCAAATGAATCCCAAATAAAGGCATGTATTTTGGATATTGTTGAAATGTTTTCTTGCATAAGAATTGCTAGAGTCCCTCTACCCCTTTTATATTGCTTGCTTTGATTTGATCCATACTATGATTTCAAGATAGGATAAGTAGTATAGAAATGGGCTATGGAGTAATGAATGATTGGCAATCTGGTAAAAGCCATCCAGAAATTTGTTATGAATATATTGTATTGTTATTGTCATCTTGGTATTTGAAAGGTAATAAGGCGCCATGGGTAGTAGGAAACTCTAGTAATTAGGGCCCTATAATATATTCAAAAGGTATGTATATTCTATTGTTTCTTAAATTTGTGACATGGAATGATTTTCATAACATTATGGCAACTAAAATAATATATTACTCACGGGGTATTTTTATACTCACTTTGTGTATATTCAACATTTTATAGATGATCCACCGAAGAATCCATGAGCGACAAGCCAAAGATTGGAGGTTGTCCCACGATGCAAGTAAGATCATGCATGTAATCGAATCGGACCTTTGGGCCTATTACGAAAAGGAGCCAATGTTTTTAACGTATTTAGGAACCACATACGAGTTTGATATATTTTGTGCCTATACCCTCACTCTTTTACACCATGATAAGATTATGAGGGATAGACTTTTGTTTCTTATCTAATAGAATAGTTTGTTAAAGAAGTAATGGTAGTAGTAAGCCAAGTAGATGTATGGAGACTTAAGTAACTAAATAAAACTTGGCTTGTATGATATCAATAGAAAGGAAGCTTTTGTATAAAGGTTGGGAGTCCCATTTTCCCTTGTAAAGGTCTCCCAAGCTTCTGTTTGGATATCTAATAAATAAAATAATTTTTTACGTTATGGAATTGTATTGCCTACTTTGATATTAACTCTTGACAAGCTTGTTACTACATAGACTATCAAGTGAAACCATTCAAGCAATTAAATTGATAGACATGAAAAATAATTCTTGTAACATGGACTTCAAAATGTCCCTAGAAGTATAAACAAGCTTTTGAAATGAAAAAGCTATTTTATGAATAATAGCACCATCAAGAAAAAAAACTTATGAAACTTGTTTGATTGACACGTCACGACCCTCGTTAGCCTTTGTTCCATTAAGAGTCTATAAAAGCTTCCGCCATACCTAAAGCAACAATTTGAGATTATGTGGTAAAAGTAATGGGGGTGTGACAAATGTTACATGTACAAATATGCAATGTTGTTAAAATCGCGATTCAAATCGTGGAATCATGTGATTTTACAATTCATCCTTATTGAATCGATTCAAAGCGCATGGAAAATCGCAGATTTGTAAAATCGTATCCAAATTGTAGTGGAATCGCATAGAATCGTATGGAATCACAATTCGCGATTCCACATGATTCATGCTATTTTGGGGAAAATGTAAGACTGGGCCAATTCCAAGATGAAACTAGTGCCCAAGTCCCAAGTCCTTAGATTAAGTGGTGTAGCGAGAACTGTCCTCATTGATTGTTTCCGGGAGCATTCATCAGTGGGATCAGAGTAGATAGACCATTCTTGATACTTAATCCCTATAAGTTAGATCGAGTGGAAATCGACAAAGTGGTGGCGGCACAGTATAAAAACAAACGAAATTGGTGGATGTATTAGAAGAAGGAAAAGAAGACGCTGCTATGCTGGATCTCAGTTTCAAGAAGAAAAACTTTACAGCTCGATGATGAACCCTCGCCGCAGAAGAGAGAACTATTTCTCTGGGCTCTAGAAGTAAATAAAGAAGACGATGGATTCTCCTATATTGGGCTCCATGTGAGTATTTGGGCGGGATGATCTCCATTCTAATCAAATTTGGACCGCTTTAGTTGACTTTGAAAACCAAGAGGGAAATACACATAACATATCTATATGTTATCCAAAAAAAAAAATAATAATAATAATAATAAATAAATATGAAAAGAAAGAAAGAAAATTAGAGCTTGTTTGAAGCTCTTTATTTTTCCAATTTATAAAGGGAATTTATAATGAGTGGAAATGAGTGATGGAGATTTAATTGAAGTTTGAAATGTGTAGTGATTGTTAAATAGTTGTCAAATCAACAGTCAAATCATAGTAGGTGAATTTATAAATGAAAAAATAAAAAGGTTCAAACAACCCCTTAGATTTTTATGACTAACCTTTTAATAGCATGATTTTATTGTGCATGTCTAATTCTTATTGAATTACTTGGGCTTAATATACTTGGCTTATTATTTTAAATTTTTACAATCTTTTTAATCTTTTTCTAATTGTATTTTTATATTGATTTTAGTAAAATCTTACAATTTACGATTCGATGCACCGATCTGACTTGTCAAACTCCTCAATGATTCAATCCAAAATGCGATTTTAACAACCTTGCAAATATGTGTACAGATAGGGAATAAAATTATAATTTTATTCATATATTTAATTAATTAAATGGTTAAGTGGGTCTTATCAAATGCTATAAATATAAAAAATTATATAGATGGAGTACTGAGTGTTTTTTTTTGAAAGTACAGCTACAATCTGCATCATAGTACAAGTGCATATAGATATACATCTTTTTGAACACACAGCACACAGAAATCAACAATACAAAAATCAAATTCCTATACAGGAGACTATAAATTACATATAAAATGTAGACATGTAATTGTATCACGACAGTACAAGTGCATATAGATATATCATTCTGAACATACAACGCACATAAATCAACAATACAAAAAATCAAACTTCTATACAAGAGATTATAAATTACATATAAAATATAGACAAACCTCCATATGGGGGAATCAAACCTGGGATCTCTATGTCCCACGGCCTCAACCTTAGCCCCCTAACCAAATGGGCTAAAGTCTCATTGACAGATGGAGTACTGAGTGTTGAATACTCATAGATTACTAAAATTTTTTTCCATACACATGACATCATGTAATTTGTTAAATTAGGTGGTTCATACGTATTTGTCTTTAGCCTTACTTATCATTTAACACTACGCGTAGTACCACGTAAATTGGTTCTCGGCACCAATGATGCTGTACATTACTCATTATTTAAATCTCCACTCAATTTATTTTTTAGTTCAACGAAAAATGTGAATCCTATCTTACCTCGAGCAACTTGGTGGTAAATTAGTTGCAAACGAATTGAGGTCAAAAAGGCCAAACCAAAGATTTGCTTGGCTCGATTCTGAAAAATGGGCTCCACGATGAAAGGTTGATTGGCACTATTTACTCCTAACTTGTTGTATTTCTACATTTTTCATCGTTTAACATTTAGAAACTGATATTTTTACCCTCATTTCTCATGTTTTCGGCATTATCTACATTTAAAAACTAAAAGTGACTATAATACCATCTAATTGCTAACTAAAAAATTTAGTAGATTGAAAATAAATAAAAATAAAATAATAATGTGATTGGTTGTGTTTTAAAAAAAGTCGAATCAAATAAAAAAAAAGCCAAAAAATTTAATATCGATATAAGATTTTCACACCCATATAAGTGCTCTTATGGCACATATATGTCCTACGTTATTGCATGAATGCATGTCATGTGACTGTATATATCCAGCTACTGTGAATATATGCAATGCAATTACATATGACATATAAAAAAATTCATATGAGCGTTATAATATTATTACTAATATCAATAAGCTTGTCTATTGATTTTTATTTACTTATTTTTATGCTAAGTGTAAGAATATTATTACTAATATTAATAAGCTTGTCTATTGATTTTTATTACTTATTTTCACGTTAAAGGACACTTAGAGGGTATTATAGTCCTTTCAATTCAAAAGGATAGATAACGTCAAAAAGATGAGTATTTAAGGTAAAAATACTAGTTTCTAAAAGTTAGGGATGAAAAGCGTAGAAATATGAAAGGTTGGGGTAGATAGTACTAATTAACCAAGATGAAACAAGATTTATTATTACCGTTTAAAACGTCAAAATATTTTCTCTAGTAGATTCTCTCCCATGCTGGCTTCCTGCTGGATTTTGGTCTTAATACTGTCACACTTAAGGAAAAAATTCACAGAACCCCTATCACGCGCACCTTGCCACGCGCGAAAATTCAATTTTTATTTTTTTTCTTTGTTTTTTGACCGGGTGAAAATTCAGTCTGTATGATATCGTTTATAATTATATTGTGTTATTATATTTTAAAATTTGAATTTTTAAGACATGTGACTTAATTTGATTAGTTAAATTTTGTTGAAAAGTAAAAAATTGTGATTTAATATAATGAAATTATAATACATTCTTATTTTAATAGAACCAAACGGACCCTCAATTAAAGAAACAAGAAAATCAAGTTTTCATCCATTGTGCGTAAAAAAGAAAATTTACAGAGAGAGAAGAAAAGGGGGAAAAAAGAATAGAATGGAATTAAGATCAATCTGTAAAAATTTGATAGAGGAAGAAATAAAATGAAAAGAAGGGAAAAGAAAAGGAAAAACGAAGGCCCTTTCTCTCTCCATATGCAGTTCTGTGTGTATCAAAATATACATACATAAGCAAAAGACCAAGAGTTGTATTCAAGAATCGATTCGATCGGTGCCCTCAAAACGTATTGATTCTTTAATACTTGTTTGAGACGGAGGATTTCATTCACGCATTTTTTTTTGGGGTTATTTTAGAGATATATAAGATACAGGAACAGTTTGTGTAGGTAGGCGATCAAGTGGGCTTGAATTAGGGTTTATGATCGTGGTAATTTGAGGGGATTTGTTGCGAATTGATTGGTGGGTTTTTGTGGGTTTTGGGAGAAGTTAATTGGGCTGAAGTTGGATTGTTGAATTGAGAAGTGTCATGTTGGATTTTCGGATAGGGAGTCAATTAAGGTTGGGGTTAGGGTTTTGGGAATTTTGAGTGTGTAGGTGAGGATTAGGGTTTGTTTCCGACATGGAGGGTTGGGAAACTGGCCCCCGGATGATTCAAGACCCCGAGGTTGAAGAAGGAGAGGCTTGTTATCAGGGGGACGATACTAGCATTGACCCTGATGTAGCTCTCTCGTACCTTGTAAGAGTTCTCTTCTGTTCTTGGTTCTTTTTTTCTTTCCATTTTCCCCTTAGACATATAACTAAAATTTCAACTTCTAATAATTTTTAACTGGTGAACTAAATTATGCACTAATGTTTGGTTCTCCGAGAGAAAAAAAGAAAGATGGAACTTTCATTTCCATGTTACCAGAACCTAAGAAAGAGAGGGAGTTTGAATTTGTTGTACTAAAGCTTGTTGTTTGATGGCTTGGAATGGCCTGGATTTATGTAAAATGCTTAATACAAGAATATAATTGAGGTGAGGAAGTGACTGACTGCTGATTGGATGTGATCGGTGAACATTACAGGGAAAGTGAAATACTCTTCTAGTATCCTCTGAAATGCAAGTGTTGTTCGTACTGTGGTGTTTTTATAATACTACTATTAAGTGAAAATATTTTGGCAGGCTGTTTATAATTGAAACTAACAATGGCTTTCTTGAGACTGTCGAAATGTGAAAGATCTAAAGCAATTGAACTTAGAGCAATTTACGCCGATGAATTTTTTTGGAAGAACCAAATTTTATCATATAATGATATATTTTTTTCTTGGCTTTGGTTGCTGGCCATGCCCAACAAAGTTATAGGACATTTGGTTCTCATTGTTGTGGGGAAAATATAATGGAGGATCATAATTAGGCAGAATGAGTGATTAAGAATTGAGATTTAATGGAGGTTAGAAATGTGTGATTGTAATTGAGTAGTTGTCAGTCTAAGGAGTTGGTCAAATTATAATGAAGGGAGGAAAATGAAAATCAAATACCCACTTATTCTTTTAGCAAAGGTCGTGCTTTTAATTTTTGGAGTTAACGTAAGATAGATGCTAGTTAAATGATTTGTCTTGTAGAGTCGTAGTTGTGCAGTATGTTATACACTTGTCGATGCTTTTGTAGGTTACATTTGTGGCTGGTTCTGTTGTGTGTTTTTCTTTTCTTTTTCTTTTTTTTTTTTCTTTTTTCTTTTTGGGTGATATCAAGACTTCTGTAACTTACTGTCCTTGTTTCTGAAGGACGACAAGGTTCAAAGTATTTTGGGCCATTTTCAGAAAGACTTTGAAGGAGGAGTTACTGCAGAGAATTTGGGTAAGTTAACTTGTGATGGAACTACAGACGGATAATGGTGTGTTATCATACTTTGACCTATTGGCAAAATGAATGTCTTAATCTTTTTATTTTGGCAGGGGCGAAATTTGGTGGGTATGGTTCTTTCTTACCAACATATCAACGTTCTCCTTTGGTTTGGACTCAGCCAAAATCTCCACCAAGAGTTCAAAAACCCAGCACACCGAGATCTCCTAATTATCTTCCTTCAGAGGTATATGGACCAAATATATTCTTATCTGCAGGTCAAACTACGGTATGGAGAAATATTATATTGCCTCATTCTCACTTTAGGAAATTCTCATTCATTTGGCTCCATCGGTTATGTTACCATACAGGGTATCCCCCATCATTCTGGAGGTCTTCCGGATGTGCCCTTTTCTCATAGGAATGGTGCTAATGCTCCCTCCAGTATACATCTTTTGCAAAATTTAAAGGCCCCATCGGGGGATGGTTCAATCAGACAAGATGCTCTTCTGTCTGATAAAGTTGGTGAATCTCATCCGGGAAAACCTGGATTTCCTTCAAATAAGTCGGGCGACCAAACTGACCAGAGAAGAATAAAGGTTCGTATCAAAGTGGGTTCTGACACGACAACACAAAAGAATGTTGCAATCTACAGTGGTCTGGGACTTATGTCTCCATCTTCAGCGGGGAACAGTCCTGAGGAAAGTGATGGAAGTCTGCTTGAACCTCATGAGATCCCTGATGAATCTCTGTCCAGAATCCTTCAGGTAATTTTTCTTTTGTTTTCTAATTGATGACTTAATCATCCAACGCTTCCCCTTTTGCGGCCCCCCCAACCAAAAGAAAACCAAAAAATCCAAGTAGCTGAAAAAGTGATTTATTGATATTTGAACTTCAAATTCGACCTTTTTTTGGTCAAACTACCCACATGTGTTGGCGCCTAGCTTTGCCAGTTTTCCTTAAGTAAATTTTGGAAGCTGAGAAATTCGCTTACTAATCAGCCTTTTCACACTCTGAGATGTGGTGAATCTCAAAGAAAATTCTTTACCATCTGCTTTCAAATTTGAGAATATTTGCATTACAATGGCTTCATTTGCATTATAACTTTGAAACAGTAACACATCTGTTCTCTACCAAAACTTCTTTTTTTGTGGTTAAAATACGTGTTGGGAATTGATATCTTATATTTCTCTCTGTTTTTCTATATGCTTTGTAACAGCTAATGACATCGTACCCAGTTTCTGGAGTCCTGCTTTCCCCTCTTCCTGAAGATTTGTTTAAATTAGTGAGAGAGAGAAAACCTTCAGTAGATCGTGAGTCTCAGCTACCCTGAAGGGTTTGCAAAATCACTCTGCTGTATCTGTTGATGAAGCGAATCCTCGGAACAGTGATGTTCTGAGGGTAAATCAAAATAAGCCTGTTGAAAAGAAAGCAAATTTTGAAAAATCAAAAACTGACTTTGGAATGAATGCTAAAGAAGATAAGAAAAATTCGGGAACTGAGGCTTTGGAATGTAGGCTGCAGTCCTCCAATGATGTAAATTGCAAGCCTTCAATGGAATCAGTATCTGGTGCTTGTGAGTCTTTGAGAGGTGTTGTTAGGCCTCCTGAAACTATCAGGGAGTTAGAAAAGGATGTCCAAGTGAGGAAGTGGGAGGATAATAAGGACAAGATGAAAGGAGGAAGGGTAGGTTCAACTGACGCGGTTAAATCAGATTCCCTTGAATCAATATCTGGCCAAAGTGGTGGTAAGTATGACTACAGGGAATCCAAGGACAGATCGGCGGAGAAGCATGGGGAACATCGAGTAAGAAGTTCTAAGAAGGATAGATCAGTTGACCACGGGGAGGGTGCCAGGAGAAGAGGTAAGAAAGTCCCTGCTTCATTTAAAGCAGATTCTGATATTTCTGAAAGTGAAACGGTTTCCAAGGGAGGCATAGAACATTTGAAAGATCTGTGGTCCTAAATCTAACTCTGGAGAACAGGATGAACTGAGGATGTATCCTGCTGTAAATAAGCCATCATTGCAGGGTAAAAATAAGTCAAAGGGGAGTCAGAATAGTGTGAAATCTGATTCAAATTTGGCCGAGGAGAATTTAAGGAGGGGTGTTTCTTTTGCTGCGAAAGATAAACTGACTTTGAAGAAGAAGAAGGATGTCCGTAAGGTAGCAGATACAAGATCAGAACATTTAGACATGCCGAAGCAATCACTGGATAAGTCTTCTGATGATAGGTCAAAGAACCATCTTGAGACTTTCAAGGAAAAGCATGCATCTGCTGACAAATCAAAAGAGAGAATAACTAGTAAAAAGTTAATTAACCAGGTCAATTCTGTTGCAAATTTAAAGGAGGCTGCAGCTGATGCCCTACCTCCTGCCAAAGGAGTTGTGCCTGAGACTGAACAGGCCACGCCGGCTCCTGTTCTTATAGCAGAAAACTGGGTCTGCTGTGACAGGTGTCAGACGTGGCGTCTTTTGCCATATGGAACTATGCCTGAAGATCTGCCTGAGAAGTGGGTTTGCAGCATGCTAAACTGGCTGTAAGTTTTTTCTTGTGCACTTTGAGAACTTTGGTTGGTTATCAGGTTGATGTGTCCGATTCACAGGTTAATTTCGTTTGGCAAGTTTTGACATTCACATTGCCTCAAAATGGATGTCTCACGACACGCTTTCTGGTTTCGGTTGCTTTGTGTCAAAATTGTTTATCATGCTGTTGTCATGCCTGACAAAACAAATT
>CAVNYN010270801.1:0-28842 GCA_963692815.1 Nyctanthes arbor-tristis | reverse complement strand
ATGCGGTATAAAAGGTACTGCAGACTAATTTCCGTGTATATATATATACACGGAAATTAGTCTGCAGTACCTTTTATACCGCATTTTTCTCACCAAAAGTATGTAAGTGAATGTTATTTTAGACTTTTGCTTATATCTTAGGTAAACACTACGGTAAACTGTATGCTGGATGTATATTTTATATTATACTGGATATATATTTTATCTTTTTAGGTATTTTGATGAATTTATCTATATTTAAAGGTCTTTTATTTTTTTAATTCAATTTTTTTATTCAGTCTAATTCAAGAAATTTTAATTTATTTATATCTCATATATAGAGTATTTCTTAATTTAGATTAGACTATTTTCTTTTTAGTTGATTTGTTAATTTTTAATTATTTTTTATATGCAGTTACTTCTTTTGTATATAATATAAATATAGATAAATATAGTTTATAACCAACGTTTTATTGTTTACTAAATTTTCATTACGATATATTCATAAAGAAAAATAAAATGTTTGATTTTTCGAGGTCTAGGAATACTAAATTTCATTACGATATATTCATAGAGGAAAATAAAATGTTTGATTTTGCGAGGTCTAGGAATGACAATAGGTCTGGTCGAGATCAGGTATGCTATACTTATTATCCTACTTATCAAAATTTTCTTTTTTGTCCTATCCCCATATAGGGATTGCAATGGATAGGATTGGCGCCGATCCAATTTGCTCCACGAAAGATTTACAAAACCATGATTTGATTCATGATCCACGACTTACAGATCGAAGCAGATCAGATTGGATTATAGATCGGATCGGATTAGGATTGAGATCCACCAACTGATCCACAAAACCTTTTTTTTAAACACCATACATTACACTACTCTAATCTCCTAACTTAGTTTTCTTATCATACAATACACTACAATCTATTTTAATAGTAAAATGAAATTAACAAAAAATAAGTAAATAAATAAATTGGATTAATAACACATTCTAGCTACTAGCATGTAAAAATTTAATTCTTTTCTAATATCGGTTTTCAACATATTCAAGGATATTTAAGGTCATGCTAATATTTTCCCTTTTTTAACACTTTAAGCCTTTTTATCTATAAAATTTGTATAACAATTTCCTCATTTTAAGACTAATAACATCATCAAATCATAAGCTAAATTTAAAAGTTGAAAATTAAAAATTGTACATCTAATCTTGGCCAAATTTCGGTTGATATCAAGAAAATTCTAAATACAACCTCGCATAAAGTAGATAATTCCAAGTGTCTTCTCATTGAAATTCCAATATGGGATTTTTAAAACACATAAAAATGACATAGGGTGCCTCATAACAAAGGCTATCGCTAGTTCTTAGTTCTTCCTCCATAATCCACTACTCCAATTTTCACAAACTCAAATTCCTCCACTATTATAATACATTATCTTCATAAGACATATCTGACTCTTGTGAATTTATTTACAAGCAGCTTAGTAGCAAACACAATCTAACAAAAAATTTAGTTGAAGGAGTTCAAAAACTGTAAACTAAACACGAAATAATTAAATTTAATTAACCAAGTATTAAATGTTTGCTAAAGATTTTCAATTTAAGGAACTGGCTATAGCAATTAGGGAAGAAGACGGCCATCGGGGCCAAGCAATAAATGAAGCGAGAGAGAAGCTAGAGATGTTGGATTAACTAACCTAGATAGTCGACCCTGAGGTGGTTGGAGGCGGTGACCGAGTGGCTCAAGCGACCGGACGACTGAAGAGGAGAAGCGGCCATGCGTTGTCACTTGTGTGAGAGACTGAGAGACGAAGGGGATTTAGGGCTAAAGGTTAGGTTCGTGGGTGGGAGGGAGGATTGGTTGTGTGGTGTGAATGAGTGTTGACTTGACCGAATGTGATTCTATGAAGGTAAACTGTTTTCTTTTTTTATATATATATATAATAATTATTAAATAGATCGGATCAGATCAACAACGATCCAATCCAATCCGCTATCATGTGTCAATAACAAATTCTACCATGATTTGCTCCACTAGTCCATGAATCGGGGATTTTTTCCTCAAACGGATCGGGTATCCGTCGGGTTATAGAGTGGATCTAATTTTTCTACTATCTCTCCCCATACCATCTCCACTTAAGTCAGACAGGGCTAGTGCGGGTAATTACCATTTTTTGATAAGAAATGGTTAAACATATTGGGTTTGGATAAAAATATAATAACCTTCCCCGTCCCATTTTCAAGCCGGGTCGATTTTCTTTATTTCATCCTTGACCTAATTACCTGTTTAGTCAGATATTCTCTATCTTAATATGGTATGGTACATGTGTGTTTCAGGTTTGACAAATCTTTTTACCATCCCTACTAGGCTCACTTAATAGTATTCTATATCAAGTAAAATATAATCTATATATTAATTAAATGAAATGGGCTATGGTACAATTTTATTGCAATTTTCCCACTATTTTTCTTAGAAATAGGGATAATTTGGTATTTTTGTTTTCAAATGTGGTAATCGGTGCGACAAATGCTTTCTATATCTTTTTTTTTTTTAATTTTCTATTTATGTTATCCTCAAAATTTTTAAGTTATCTCATCTTCATAATTCTATCTTAACTTCACAATTATATCTTCAATTATTTTATATTCATTTTCTTTAAATCTTCCTTTCATTTTCCATGAAAATCTAGCAATCAAGAGGGGATTTAATTAAGGTTTTGAAAGTTGATTAAGATATCATCATACCACATAGGTCTGACGCACAAAACAAAGTTAATATAGTTGTTAATTTTTATGAATCAATTATTTATATCATACGAAAAAATTAAAATTAAATATAACTATGCTTAAAAAAAAATAACTTAAAACTATTAATAATTAAAAATTTTAAAAAATAAAATTAAAAAGAAGAAACTATCCGTCTATGTAATTTTCTTCTTAAACAAATATATGATACTATACTATGATATCAAGTTTTATAACCTTTTTTTAATATACGTGGGAATCTAATTTCTCAAATTCTTATAATAAGTTAGATTATTGTGAATTATTCTTCCCGTACATCGCATCGGTGAAAAAGCTAGTAACTATTAGTTAATAATAAAATATTCAAAATATTACAGTTCAATTAAGCTAATGTTAAAATATAATTTGATTTAGTACCATCCTGTGTAACACACTGGTGAGAATCTAGTTATCATTGACGCAGATTTTGTGGGATTTCAACATCACCAAGAATCAAACGAAAATCACACGTCTCCTAATGATTAATATATGTGTGTGTGTGTGTGTGTATATGAGTAATGATAAACTTTCATATTAGTTCACCAATTAGTTCACCGATCGTATATTAACATGAAGGGTAAAACTGTCAATTAAGACATTTAAATAATTTAGGCTTTAGATATTTTAGGGTTAAAATTGTAAACCGATGAACTAATTGGTAAACCAACGAGTAAATATAGCATTGCTATATATATAGGGTAATTTTCACTCTAAGTCCCCAACCTTTCAATTTTGTATCAATTTAGTCATCATTCTTTTTTGGCCTACTAAGTCCCCAACCTTTCATTAATTATCGTATTATGTCCTCAAAGTTACTTTCCGTCCCCAACCTTTCAATTTTCACTATTAGCCCTCATCAAAATGACTATCATACTATTGATTCTTTATTTCCACAATAGGTCCCCAACCTTTTAATTTTTATAAAATTTTGTACTCATTTTTTGGGCGCATAGGAACTCTAATCTTTCATTTTTTATCATATTATATCTTTATTAGCACTTTTCATACCTAACATTTTAAATTTTACTGTTAATACCACTAATTATTTAAATAAAAAATAAAAAGTAATATAAAATAAAAAGTCTACCCACTCCAACTTACTCTTAAATAACCCAATGACAATAGTTGAAAATAATGATAAAAAAATCTACAACGGTCTTGATAGATATCAAATTCACATCGAAGAAAGATGTCGATCAAAGTATCAACTTGATGAATCGAATCCGATTTCTTGATCTATTATAAATCACATGGCGAATACGGATTAGTAGATCCGCCCCAAAAAATTGATTTTTGATTTACAAAAAATAAACATGGCTATAATAATTTATTCTAATCTCATATCTTATCTCTTTTTGTGATTTTCATCCTAATTTGCTCCTGATTTGTTATCCGTCTCAATCTGATCTGATCCGCCAATTGTGGATCCACAAAAAAAATTAGAATTAACAGATTAAGATTCGCTCTTCCGATCTGTAAATAAAAAATAATTTTTTTATCCACTTTAATCCATATCCTCTACGTGATATATGATGAATCAAAAACCCAATCCAATCTGTGACACCGACTCTCAGATTGGAAACTTTTTTTTACGTGGATTAAGTATCCATCAAGTTTTGTGTAGATTGAATTTTTTATAGATTACTGCGAGCTAAGATGTTTAGAGTTCTTATTTTATATTATTATTCATTTTTTTTAATTTTAGGTTAGAGGTTCTATATGCTCAAAAAATAATGTAGATAAAATTATATAAAAAGTGAAAGATTGGGGACGTATAGTGGAGAAAAGAATCAAGGGTATAATAGTCATTTTGATAGGGGTTAATAGTGACAATTGAAAGGTTGGAGACGAAAAATAACGTTAGGAACATAATACGATAATTAATGAAAGGTTGGGGACTTAGTAGGCCTAAAAAAAGAATGTGGACTAAATTGATATAAAATTGAAAGGTTGGGGACCTAGAGTGAAAATTACCCATATATATATATATATATATATATATGAGTGTTGAAGATATCTCCAAAATTTTCCAATTTTGAGTTATAGTTGGGAAGAGGTAACGTCTAGTACTCTTATCTAATTCTACTACCAGGTATCACTATGACTAACATAGCTATTCATATGGAGATTCATGTAGATTTGTATTATGCATAGATTCATGTATAATTGTATTATGCATTCTCACTTTCAGAAATTTCAAGAAATTTTACTGAATAATTGATGAATATTAAGTGTGCATTTTTATGCATTCGACAATAAATTCTTATTGTGGTGTGATATCAACATTATAGAAGTAGTGATCGTACACAAGCTTCTGAGAATTTAAAATACAGAAAAGATGTATCATTAAAAAATGTTTAGTTGACTGACCATACAATAATAAATATACATACAATTGATTCTAATATATGTGTGTATTTGAAATTTGTAATTTGTAGAAATTAACATTTTGGGAAGCATGACAATGATAGAAATAATAATGTATTGTGATGGCTTTTGGAATTCATCAAACCAATACATATATTAGAACGTATCTGGCGTCTTGATTCCTAATGATCATGGTTGTACTATGAGCTGATTGAATGTGTTAGCAAAGAAATGGAGACTGTATCCCAGCATTATTCATTCGAATTGAAATATTACTGAAGAGTTTTATCTTGCCTTGAAGATCAATCATGATGTTGCATTAGAGTTCTATCATGTAGCTAAGTGATTGGAGAAGGGATTTTCATGTTATCTAATTTTCCTCAAACACACAAATATTTACATGAAGTGTATGGTGTTTATTAGTTCTATAAATATTGTGTTTGCCATCATTTTTGTGTTCTTTCACTGTTTCTCGGTTCAACTCTCCTCAATCTCATAGCAACTGCTCATTGCCTTTGTTTTGGTGCTATGAAATTGCCTCCCGAGGGATCAATCTTTTGGTATCAACATAATATGTCAAAATATTCAGTATCTTGTATCGCATGTTAATTAGTATTAATGGTTGGCTTCATGGGAACAAAAAATTTAATTATCAACTTTTTCCTTTCATTTTGGTTGTTTCTCCATACTGGCTGCATCTTGGATTTTAGAATAACTTATTTAATTTTTCATTTATAAACCAGTTTAACGAGTAGTGGATGAAATTCCATAGTATTCATATCATTATTGTGATAACTAACGTCGTTCGATCTATTATTGAGCCATGGTAACAATTAGTCGCCTCACTTGTACCAACAAGAAGACGAAGAAGAAGAAGAAGAAGAAGAAGAAGAAGAAGAAGAAGAAGAAGAAGAAAAAGAGAAGTAGACTACCGTAAAAATGTTGATTCATAAAGAAACATAACAGAAATAATTGTTTGCCTACTGCAGAATAAAATAACTCTTGTGAAACAAAATACTTGAGAATTCAATAGTAGCAGCTTATTGTTGTTTATGATAACATGTGTTGATACTTGTAAATGGGTAACAATCGTTGATATCAAATGAATGTATCCAAATATTCGGCCGTATAATTCTCAAGCATGGTATAGATTTTGATCATGGACCTAACATTCTATGGAGAAAAAATTGCAAGATGCCTAGAATTCTACCACTCACCTACAAAACAAATACCAAATGTGCCGTGTTTGACTTAAATAACCCACAACCACAAGTAATTAAACAAGCTGAACAGCCATTTTTTGCAACAAAAAGAAAAGGACAACATGTCTCAAAACAACCACTTGCAAGCGTTGTTCCTCATATTAGCCATTTGATTTTGCTTCCTATTATTGTTTCTTAGACAAAATCTTCTTCTACCTCTTCCTGATGTCTTTCTACCGTATGCAACTTGACTCAAAGCACTGATTCTTCACAATTGTAAAACCAAACTAAGAAAGATTGAGAGGAATTACTGTGGAATTAATTTACATTTATAATGAAGATAACCTTTTGATCCCCATACAAATAGTTGAGAAGAAAGGAGTGGAAAGAGTTTGTTTTTTTTTTTTTTATGTCAGACACACATAAATTCTTTGTTTCTGCTTTTCCTTTTCTTATCTTTTAATTAAAAATTTAAATTAAATAGATATGGATACTAATTCTCAAGCAACAATACGGCTGATAGGTATCATGATTAAAATTAAAAAAAAAAAATTTTACGGGTGATTCCAGTCATCCTATCTGTACAGCCTTTATATTAAATTAAATGTAAAAAAAAAAAGATTTTATTTAGATATTATTATATTAAATTAAATCAAATAATAATAGGATAATATATCTTTGAATTATGGGGTGTGTGTTTGAGAGGAAATCGTGTGGATTTGCAAAATCACAAAAAATGCTGTAGATTTGTAATTCCTTAAAAAAAGGATGGTGTGAGGCCTAATTTTCTCATATATAAATGACTTATTTAATTCAACTTTTTCGTGTTATGTGTTGTCAAAAAAACTTATTCGTGTTATGTGGTGTTAAGTATCGGCCCTATTACATAGTATCACTTAATTTGTATGCTTCAATATACATTTCATTAAGGTATATTTCCAGTTCATAGTTACTTCATAATTGTTTTTGTTTTTACTTTAATGTTCCTTTGATGAGAGTTCAATGCACAGGTAGGTTTGACGACCAGAGGTAACCCTGAAGGTGTGCATGTAGTGCGATCGTATAGGGCCTCAACATCTTAAGGGCATTAATTTTTATTATTTTTTTATATATAGGTGTAACATTAAAAGTTTTGAAAAACTTTTAGATTTTCATTTGTCAAAAACTTAGACATTATTGAGACACATTTTTTAAAAATAGTTTTGTAAAAGTTATTCAGCTTAAAATTAGAATGTATTTATTATTTAAAAAATAAACAAGGTCTACATTTGGAATTTAGATTTACATGATCAAAACTTAAGGAAAATTATCACTATCATTCCACAAATCCAAAAAGTTAAAAAGGCAAAAAAAATAAAAAAAATAAAGGGAAAGGGAAAGGAGCACCCAAAAAAATGATGCTTTTAAATGTAAAATAGATTTTTTTTTAAAATGAAGTCCTTAGTTAAATGAAAGGGCATCATTTTAAAATGTCGCACAAGGCATTCAAAATTTCTAAGCCGACCCTGTTGACAGCATATATAATTTCGAGCGCTTCTACGCAAAACATTTTGGAGGTAATAAATCATCGAAAACCATTAGCACTAGTCGAGACATTTTCATCGAACTACTCTCTTAGTATTTGAAATTTCCCAAACCGAATAGTATTTGAAAACGCACCGATTTTATCATTGACCGGACAAGCCTTATAGACTCCCAAGTTAGTTTCTTCATGTGCATTAACAGAACACTGCACATGATTTCGTTCCACCTCTAAATCATCCAACCTTTTGTCTTCCTCTCTCATGACTCATCCCTCCTTTGACCATTTTTTAATTCCAACCCGCCCAACCCCACCATATATATAACACACAAAGGCATCAAAAGTGCCCGCTGGTTCTCTTTTCTGAGAATTTCCTGCGAGTCAGTGAATATCGAAATCGAAGAGAAGATTATCCCATGTTGAACCAGTAAAAGCTGGTAAGTTCTGAATTATACCAAATTCCTACTCCCACCCATAATAATACTATAATCTTGGAGTGGTTGAAGAGAAAATAATCGAAAATGGAGTTTTCTGAATTAAGCTTTCATTTTCTTATCATTCACGAAAAGACTTTATTCATCATCATTTGTATGGATAAACAAAGTTGACTAACTTTTGAGGCGTGTTTGTTTTCGTGTGTCATCTGGATCAGTGGTGGACAACAATTTCCTGGTTCAGCACGCAACTTTGTGAAACCCGCCAAACAACATCCCCAACCCAACCCCCATCTGTCTCTTTTCTTCTCTTCGTTTCAAATTTTCATCAATCCTCAAGTCTTCTGTGAATTTCGCTGGAATTCCCTCTATGGCTGAAATTCCAAGGCTGGTAAGTATATAAATTTATTTGTTTCTTCTTTATGCAGAGTTTAATTTTTCTATCTTTTTTTGTTTCTTGAACGTGAATTTGATCGTATTGATATGATTTCAGGATAGAATGGGATCGGAGAAACTGAGCGGAGCCAGCAAATTTGAAGAGATTTCAGTTTCTGATCACGTAAAGGGATTCCAATACACACCTACAAAATCTGATTCCTTTGTGTTAGATATGGAACGTTTTTCTCATCTCATAGAGAATGAAATGAATTCAAATTCAAGAATTGCAGTAAGTCAGTTTGTTCTCTCTTTGTTCATAAACAAATTTGATCTTTCTCTTTCACTATTGTTTTTATTCATTCACATATATATATATTATATATATTTGTATGCTCTTGGATCATTAGTTGCAGAGGAACCTTTCAAGAAAAGGATCGCTCAGAGGGGGCGAGAAGAAAACCATCTCGAATACTGCCAACGAGAGAGACAATAGCTTCGTTGCAACTTCACCAAGAGGTAACCATTAGGCCTTTTTTCCCCCTTTTTGAGTATGTAGAAAAGTTCTATGAATCAAACAATAAAGGCCACGACACTCTTAGGTCACAATCGAGACACCATTTATGGACGCTTGGAGGTGCTAATGTTCAAATTTCAGATGTTTAGTAGTATTAATTAATGTAAACAGGGGATGTGAATATTATACTACGATGATGATTTGAATTAATTATTGAAGTAATCGACAGGTGATCTCAGCTAAGAATCATTAACGATTAATCAAATATCAATCATGCCGAAAAATGCGCCACATATACACATAATATACCTGTATCTGCCCCCACATCCTCTGTTTTCTTTGTGACATGGTATCATGTTTCTACGAAGTGGGCTATGACAATTTTCTAAAAAAGATCGTTTATGTCTCAATTGTCACTTAGTCATGCTTCATGCTTCATGCTTCGTTTATGGTTTGGTTTGCTTAAATATGTCCCTGATCTTACCTAACCTTTTATTAAGATAAGACATTCAACATAGAAAAGGGTTGATAATAACTTATTAATGAATGGAAGGAAATAGGGTTAACAAAACCAATTCTGTATGTGAATTTTGCAACCTGAATGGTACTAAAACTACAGCTGCTACACATGCCGGTGGCACGCCGGAAAGGCCCCTAGTTGGAGTGGTGGGCGCTGGCGATAATTACGTTAATCAGCCGGTTCACAATCAGATCACTATTGTGAATGGCAGCATGGGAAACACCGCTGTTGATAACAAATTTATTGGCAAGAGATTAAGTTTCAGAAGGAATTCTTCTTCATGGACAATTGACCCAAGACGGATACTTCTCTTCTTCGCAACCCTGTAAGTTGTTCTTCCTTTCATTTATTTTCTTTAGGCAGATAAAAATCTGCAAACGGTCACTGATTCACAATTATCTTCTTGTTTTCTACAGGTCCAGCGTCGGGACAATATTACTGATCTGTTTCACCTTGCACATCAGCAAGCACAACGAGGATTACAACGCTGATCTCCATTGATAATTTATAAGGTGGCTTTGATGAACTTGTGGCTACAAGTCTTCGTTATGCTAGCTGGCTTCTTGTGCTAAAGAATAATGCTATAAAATGCAGAAAGAAAAGAAAAAGGACCGACCAATTCTTGTTGGCACGGGCTTCAAATTCGGCAGATTTTACTCTTTCGGCCTGACTTTTCTTAGTATTATAATCTTTGAGCAAGACAGCAGCAGATAACACCAAGACAGGAATGGGGAATATTCCACTTTATACGACTGGTCTGGTAGGATTAAAAAGCACATCGTGTGTATAACTTTTCTTGTTGGTTTTTTGTATATGGGCAGAAGCACAATGCATAGACAGAATGGCACTTTTTTCCCCTTCACTTCCTATTTTATTCATTTCTCCATACATCTCCAGTTATGCCCTTTTTCATTAAGTTGCATTCCATCACTAACTGCTGCCTTTTCTTATATGCAACTATCATGCGCGCGCGTCACCTGTGATAAATTATATGGTGACACGGCACTGAAAGAGATTGCCACGAAAAGACACTGACAAGATTGCCATTTAAATCTCTACCTTTTAATACTTATTATGATTACTACATTAAACTACATATGGGATCTGTTCTTTTCTTATATATTGAAAACAAGTTTACCTTAGTATAGTCTCTACATAGATACATTACTAACAAATGTGTAAATAATCCTATTTTAGATGTCATACAAGAAACCTTGAAAGTCCCACTTTGTACCCAAAGCTTTTGACATCCTTCTGAACCTGTTGTCTGTATTCTTTGAAGCTAAATCTTCTATAAGCAGAAGGTTCTACGCAACTCTGTATGACAGCGTCGTATGACGGACACAAGAAGTAAGCAGTGGAGAATCTCTCTTTTAGCTTATTGGCGACAACTCGATGATGAACACTTCTATATTCATTGTTGCTCCAAACCTGCAGTATTCAATTCAGTACTATTATATATCAATATATAAATAATGCATATAGGTCAAATGAGCATTTCTTTTCGCTAATGATAATTAAGAGGTACCTGAAACAGATCTCCAATGTTGACAATGAGAGCATCTGGATTGGGTTTAACAGCAATCCATTCGCCATCTTTGACTAACTGTAAGCCCCCAACATGATCTTGGTGCAATATTGTGAGGAAATCGCTATCAGTGTGAGGCATTAGGCCAAACATTTGAGGGGAAATCGGGCACGCGGGATATCTGTTCATCCGAAGAAAGCAGGTGCTTGGCAAATATGTTTCTTTGAAGAATTTTGAGTGATTCTGACCCATTTTCTCTGCTAAAATTCCTGCCAAGTTTTGGGCCAGCTCAGACACATTTGCTGCAAATTGTTCCATTGTTGAGCTGAATGCATATATAAAAGAGCAGGGGGGAAATCCAAAGTTTCATGTTAGTTGTCAAAAAAGTAACTTTTAGGACTCAAAAGATGTTACAAGGAGCATTAAGAGTAATTAGTTACCTGAGACTAGAGATGCCTTCAGAACCAAGAATATCACTTAAAGATACATGAAAAGCTTCTGACCAAGATAACTGCTTCAGGCAAGTCGGTGATGGGTTCCCCCAAACGTAACTTCCGGCCAAGAACTTCAAACCATTGCCATTTCTCTTCTCATGGAATGGCTTCTTAAACAGCTTCATTTGTTCTGTTTTCATCTGCTCCAATACTTGAGAGGAAATTCCGTGGTTTATAACTTGGAAGAAGCCCCATTCTCTTGAAGCTTTAGCTATCTGTATCTTGCATGCCTCTTGCTCGGAATCCCCTAGGCTTAACATGCTGAGATCAATCAATGGGAGTTCGCATTCCTCCGCGACCGTAAGTTCAAGCGAATTTATGGGTTCTGCGTCAAAGCTGTTTAAGAGATTCTTGTATGTTTCTTGAAATGGTGGATCAGGGGATGCTTCCATTCTTATAGGCTGCTGAAACAAGAAAATTCCGTTACTTCTTTAACCCCATAATAATAATATTCATTCAAGTTTTAGCACGAGAAGTAAAGAAGAAAAAGACCAACAAAATTTGCATTTCACACTTGTCCATATGCACAAGAACTTTAGGCTTTCCCTGTTCATTTACCCGTTTTGGTCACAAAAAGTGAATATAAGTGCAATGATTATCTCGATTAATTGTAAGTTCAACTTTCATTTTTCCAACATTACAGGTAATAAGGTTATTATGTTACATACCAAATACGTCTAGATATGTATACTAGGTACGTTGTTAAGAGTTACGATATATTTCATTAACGCCTAGGATTTGAAGGTTTCCTTCGTTCTCTTTGTTTTTTTTTTTTTTTTTTTTTTTTTGGTGGAAGCTGATGAGGTTGGGGGAGTAAAACTTCAACAAATCAGTAGTTGGGGAGAAAGAAATGGTAGTAGATTTCTTGAGGAGAATCTCAGCTTTCTTGTGTATGTATTAGGGTCCTGCATTATACTTCAAAGTCAATTTTGGCAACTGAAATTCACTTGCACAAAGTTACCTCACTTGACTTTATTGATGCAGTTTTTGACGCCATTTGTGGAACCAATTGAAGAGGGACAATGAATAGTATTTCCACCTCAATACTGGACAATTAATCGCTGTCCATCTTCATATAGTTCGACGTTTCAATGAATTAGGTCAAAACTGCACAAGATACTTCTTCGGAATCAGAACACAATCAAATAACATGTAATGTATTGAAACTGATCACCCGCCTATTGTGGGCGGCGTTACACCACCCACAACCGATATGGCACACACATGGCTGCCTCATGTGTGTGTCACATCAGCTATGCAGGCTGTCATGTGTGTGCCACATCAACTGTAGGCTGTGAGCGGGTGAACGAGACTGTGTAATCAGTAATGTATCAAACAAAAGTTGCTTGGCTAACCGGCGATATTCAAATTGCCGGTATCAATTACCACGCCATGCCAAACCAGATGATCATCTATAACTAAAAGCATGGTTATGTTATGCATCGAAAGATGGAAAAAGCAAAGTGCATGCAACAAGTTAAAGATACACAGAACTGAGGATCTTGACAAAACAAAGGGGAGTAAATGAAAAAAAGAAATGGGGGCAAAGAAAATGAGAGGAAAGAAGGAAGAAGAAAGTTCATGTGAAAGGGGAGTAATGTTTGACTTACGTAGAACAGAAGGCGGCTTTTCGATTGCCCAGAAAGATTGGAGGCTAGAGGGATATTTAAATTGGCTGGTGGACCACCCAGTAATCATTACAAATATTGAATTTTTAGAAAATTGGTAGAGATATTTTTGTGTTTCAGAAAAGAACACGCAGCTCATATTACAATCAGCAAATTAAATAATTCTGTATATGCATAACCAATGGTAATTTTCGTTTGGGGAAATGCTATTTGTAAAAAATAGTTAACAAATCAAAGCACGTGGTCTATGTAATTATCATCATTTTAACGAACAAATCCTACTCTTAACTATCACAATTTTAGGTGTAGTGTATGAAAAAACAGAATTCTACAACTTATCAGTTTGTATAAGCTTTTGTAAATGTGTTCGTACACATATCAAAACTCTCAATTTAAAGAAAATTCATTTTGTAAAAACCCTTTAAACAATATTTTTTTAAAATAGCCGTAAATTCACCATTTACCTGTTTGTATTGTATGATTGGATATTAATTATCTATCTAGAGAGTAAGATGATGAAATTATTATGTCATTTAAAACATTTTGTGAACAAATCGAAGGACTCTTGATGGGGGTACTTTATGTTGAAAAATAAGATTTTGCTAAGTACAAATAGCAAAACTTGTTTTAGAAAAAGGGGTGAAATCACAATTTCACTTCCTATATTGTGAGTAAAAGAAAGAGAACATATAGGATGAAAATGTTCAAAAAAATCCCGAAAATTCTGTAACAAAACATCCCACTTTATGTCACCTACTTCGATAATACAATGTGGCTTACAACTATATAAGTCACATGAGACCAGAAACACTCTTTTATCTCAAAATACAATGTGATCAAGATTTTTCTATCTACCCAAGTCTCTCTCCTTTTCGAGTATGTTCACTTGTACTATTACACCTACAATATTTGAGATGTTATGCTGCAAGTACAGTCATTCATGCTTACACTATACTTTTAGCAGCCAAGTAATTTTTTGGAATTGAGTGTCTGAAATATCTGTAAAAAGTGATTAGTCCCAGAAAATGTGGTTAGAAAAAGTATGAAAAAGTCATGGAGAAATTGAAAAATAGTACGTTTTAAGAACATGCATATATTTTCGGTAATGAGTGCAAAGCAAAGTAATTTCGAAAAGAACTTAGCACAATTGGTGCTAAATATCAATTTATATGACAATATATATGGCGTTAAATGATAAGTAAGTTCAAGATAAACACATATAATAAATTACTTAATTTAACTAATCATATAATACAACGTGGACTGGTGTATGTGAGCCATTTAATTTAATTAATAATCATATAATGTCACAGAGACTAGTTATTGACACCAACGATATTATATAACATTACGTTATTGAAAAATCTTTACAACTATACCTTTGATTACCAAAAAGGCATTTAGGGGTATTTGATTCTCATTTAGTTTTCTGATACTATTATAGGATTTAGGGGTTGTTTGAAGCTATTTATTCAAATTTAATTATAAAGATAAATTATAAAGAGGTGAAATGAGTGGTGTAGATTTAATATAAGTTTGAAATTTGTGATTATAGATGAAAAGTAGTCAAATCAGTGATATGTGAGATTATAAAGAGAAATGATAAAGAGTATCAAACAACCCCTTAGCCATGAACGTTTCATGAATTCCATTAAGTGTGTGATTGATTGAATAACTATAACTTTCAATCTAGTATTCTCATAGAAAAGCAATGATGTGCGTCTATAAGTATGAGCTCCTACATAAATAAATAGCATTATTCACGAAAATTAATAATACACGTGACATTCTAGTGCTTATAATCGAATTCATAAGAGCAATTGACAACTATTTGATAAAAAATTAATTTATAAATAAATTGTTATATAACATCATTTCAGTTCACATGACATCGTATAATTAGTTAAATCAAGTAATTACTGTAGCTCGTATGTGTTTACCTTTAACTTCATTTGTTATTTAATGTTATGTATTCTGTAACATGAACTATTGTTTAACGCGGGTAGTGTAACATATCATTACACACTAACCAATCGTTTGTTTTAGTCGATGGGTGGGTCGAAGACTAGAACGGAGAGTCACCGGCCTAGCCAATCATGGCATTCGAAAGTCGTGAAGCGTCCCCCCGAGTTTTTAGACCTTTTGGAGTAGTAGGAATGAGTCGGCTCTTCCGATCTTGCGAATTGCGGGTGGACACATGTTCAGTTCGTAGTCCATGTCAACTTTTAATTAAAAAGATTCCACAGGATTGGAAGGACCACTAAAAGTACCTACACATAATAATAATAGTTATACTTGGGGGATATCAGAAAATCATGGGTACAATCAATTCATTCATACATATTTTCCTTACATGTGCTCATGTCTTTTATTGGAGCTTTGCATTCAAAGAATGAGGACAATATTGGTCGTACATATTACCGTCAAAACAAGATAAACAATAAATTTTAGATTATAAAGTCAAAAGAAATTATGAGCTTGTTTGATCCTCATTATTTGGTAAAATTATAATGAGAAGAGAGATAGAATATATATTGAAAATGTAAAAATGTGTGAAATATGTAGTTGTAATTGAATAGTTATCAAATCAAATATTAAATCAATGACAGATAAAATTATAATTTGGGGAAATAAAGAGAATCAAACCACCTCTATATATCATTGAAGACATTTCGGAAAGTGATATTTGGCTGGGGCAGGTGAGGATCAAATTGTATGAAACGATGAGAGTGGCGCCACGTCATACTCTGCATAATTAGGTAATGAAAGAAATACTCCAAGCCAAAAGTTATAATTAGGCGAAAGCATTAGGAATATCTTTAACAATGAAAGGTTGAATGATAGTTCACAACAAATAATGCGTGATGTGGAATTTCTTTTACAAATTTCTTTCTCCAATTTGATTTTTTTTTCATTTTCATCTAAATCCTAATACATTATTTTTACAACTTTAAAAATGAAAAGTTTAAAATTTTTCTTTTTACTATTAGCTATGTTGTATGTCACAACTGCAATATAGGTGTTTGATTCTCATTATAATTTCAAATTATAATAATAATAATAATAATAATGAGATAAATTGAATTGTGAAAGTTCAATAAAATAAGATATTTGAAATATATGATAATGATTGAGTAACTATTAAATTTATAATAGATAATAAAGTTAATGAGCGTAGGCTCATATTTTGTCTACAACCATATATCAACGATCAAACAATCATCATAAAATTGTTGCGAAAGTTATTTTATGACTCTGACAGTTGGATCAAGCTTGGATATCTCATGTTCTGAAAAATTGCACTTGAAGTGCTCAATTTTTTGGAAAAAATGTAATTGGATCCCTTTCTATATTTCACCAATTTACCATCCTTTGCTTACTTATGGAGCCATGGCCCATTTAGGCGTTTTATGCTCGACTTTCTATAAATTCAATGTTAACCTAGTTTTGCCATTTTTAATGAGAATCCACCCCTAATTTAAATTTAAGAAAAAAAAAGTGCATTTTAACTCTTAATAAATGGTCAAATGAAGGTCAAAGTTGAAAATGTTGAAAACTAATTACAGATCATCAAGGGGTTTTCATCTCCTATTTAATCAAAGAGCTAGGCATTTTGGTGTCAAATGTTAGGAAATCAACGTACTCTCTAGATTAATCCTAAGACCTTATAAATTCAAATTGGATTATTGTTACAACTTTAAAATAATAATAATATACACGTATCCATTTAGGAGGTCAAACTCAAATTGAACTTCTTTTTTTGGGTGCTATTTTAAGAGTTCAAATTCATTTCAATTATTTTGGCCCAATCCTTTTCATATTAAAAAAAAAAAAAAAAGTTAAGGGCATCGATTGAAAATTTTGTTCAACTTCTCTAGTATATGAAAGTGAGATAAGAATCAATCAAATCATGGGTTGTGGGACGATCAATGATATGAAGTCTACAAGTAAATTTGGATTTTGGACCGCATAACTTGCAAGTCAATATAAGAGAAATAACAATGGCCCAAAACTATCACTTTCTAGCCTGTCACAAGTCACCAGTGAAAATCAGTCCTCTAGTTGGGGGACTGAAGAAATAATTACGAGTTATCTATAAATTTTGGGTCCCATATCAAGTATCCAAACATGTGATTTTTGATCTCCACAAATGTTTTTCACTTTTATTCTTATGTAGTCGGCCGACATACGTACCTCCTATTCAATTTTACATATAATAAGTATAAATAAATATAATACGTAGTAGTGGTAGTAGCTATAGAGCCATAATTATTTGATTCAAACAATGATATGATATCTTGAAAATGAATTAGATCACAAGATTAGTTTCTATACTCTTTAAGTTTCTTCTTATTTCTGATAGAGATAAAGTTTTACGTTTTGAAGCTAGACAAATGTTAAGTATTTAACATCCTTCTCAAATTGGTCTTCAGTATTTTGTTAGTGACAAATACGTCACCATGTGCACCGATTTTGTGGATACAAGTTTTGTATAAATGTATGTCATGTCATCCTTTTGATTAAAGAAGAAAAGGATTATGTAAATAACTATATAAATTGTATGTAATATTGTAGATTTTTTGTTACAGAATTGTACAAATATGAGAGAGAGAGAGAGAGAGAGAGATATGGAATATTCTAATTTGTTCTTGTATAAAAAAATGTTCACTGATACAACATAACGACAATGACAAGTCTCATAATGAGGGTCATTTTCTTGTGAAGAGGATGTTAGTGATAACTTAAATATCCATAATTAAAGTTTTATGTGGTCAAAAAGAAGTGATAAAAACTTATCTCAATTGTACATTTTACGAAATGTGTAATTAGAATTGAGAAGTTTTACTGATTTTATTTCTTATAATAATTTTGTGAAGATAATGGAATCTTTTTTTCTTTTTGAAATGATGTTTTACTAACTTAACATTGATAGTTCAGAATGTGACAGTTAAGGCGAAGGTATAGTTATATCATGACTACTTTTTCTAATCCTCACCTTTTTATTTTTTCTCACCATTCTATGAGTGCTTGGAATTTAGGCCATCACAGTCGATATCATCAGCCGTGTGGTCATAATAACCATCTTTCGTTTTTGTCACTAAAAGATTGCAAGCCACCAAACCAATTCATATATTGCTTCTTTCAAAAAAGAAAAACAAATAAATCATATATTCCTAATTTCTTTCATTTATATATTATGTTGTAGATTGATTATTAATTATTATTATAACTTCATAATAATGATTATCGGATACTTTTAGGTCTAACTTTTACGTACAAACATAAAGATGTAATTTCCAATATAATCTATACGTACGACTTTTAACATTCTCAATTTTCAATTTTCATCTCCAAGTCATAATATTTCGTCCTTCCTAGACCAAAGAAATAGGCTATAAATTTTCACAATATACACACATGAATACGATGCATATAGCCCTCTCTATCTACATGCATATGTATCGAAATCCTTTGCATATAATTAGTCAATTGTCCTATATAATAAATAAAAAGGTTAATGTTTATTTTTGTATATTCGAAAGAAAGCATATTTTCATCTCCTGCCATATAGATATATGCATATCTATTACTCGAAAGCTAAAATTTGCATTTCATGTTAATAAAATACCCTTTTTAATTTGTCAAAAAAATATTTTTAAAATGTTATATGTTATTAATTTTTACTATGTTTGGAGATTCTAGATGAATTTTCAAGATTTTTTTTTTTTAAAGTAAGATATTTGTTTAGTTGTTTTAGTAATCCATGTTTGGCTAATTGGCACTAAATATCACCACCTTTGATATTTATTGTGTAAAACGTCTATACCTATCAATTTTTGGCATTGGTCGCCTTTAACATAACATTTCCTTGGGAAAAAAGTCGTTGCCGTGAAGTTTTACAATTAAGTAACAACTAAACACCTAAAGAGACAGAAACTAAAGGGCATTTTGGTCATCCAACATAATTTATGATATCTACATACCACAAATGGAGTCTTACATTAGAAGATTTCCAAAACCCACAATGAATAGAGAGGAGAACGATGCAAAATTTCTTAAAGGGTTTTCATCAATGATGTTATATAAAAATTGAAAAGTTTCCTTTTTGTTCCTTACAGTAGACAAAAAATAATATGCAGATCGTTCAAGGTCGAGGAAAAATTGAAGAAGAGTAGCCTAATTACTGTGAATATTAATTTAAATAGAATTACATGTGAGAATAACCTACGTCAAACCAGCCAACCAAAACAATTATGTATACATGTGGGAAGAAACAAATGAACTAACCAAAATGCCCTTTAAATCTTGTGTATGTAGGTGTTCAACTGTTATTTAACTTTTGTGCAAGAAAATGTTGTGTTAAGGGCGACCAATGCCCAAAATTAATAGGTAGAGACAATTTTTTTTAAAATAAATATCAAATATAGGGATGTTTAATGCCAATTAACCACTATGTTTAGTTGATATATACACACAATTTTTTTAAGACAAAAAAGTGTTATTTCTTTTTCTTTTTTAAGTGTTAACATTATTATTAGAAAATAATGATGATATACTAGCTTAAGGAGGTGGTGCAAAAGGCCAAACCTATCCCTCCACCAAAAAAAAAAAAAAAAAAAAGGCCAATCCTACCATCCAAGCTGAATTGACCAAAGTTTGTTCAGGTTAGGTGGTTTGACCGTCCAAATGTTGGTAAGATTTCGAGCTGGATTTAAAATTGGCACAAATCGGCCCATGTCTATGCTGCCGATTAGAAGAACGGAAAGTTACACTATGGCCTACCTTTTACTATAATATTGCACAAATCAAGTCACTTTTTAATAATTTAATAATTCAGGTTTTTTAAACAAGATATCAATTAAACAAGTACATAATCTTGTTTTAATTCCAAAGATTAAGAATCCTAAATCTATTACTAAATTTCGTCCTATTAGTTTATGTAATGTTATATATAAAATCATCTCCAAAACATTAGTGAATAGGATGAAATTGGTGCTTAATGAGGTTATTTCTCCTTTCCAAAGTGCATTTGTTCTTGGCCGTCTCATCACTGATAATAATATTGCTGCATTTGAGCTCATGCATTCCTTGAGACGAAAAACATCTGGGAACACTGGTTTTGTTGCTCTTAAACTTGACATGATGAAGGCCTATGATCGTGCTGAGTGGGCTTTCTTATTTCACATGTTTTTGGTTTCTCTGCAAAGTGGATCCGCCCCATTTAGGGATGTGTTTTCACTACAACTTTTTCTTTTGTGATTAATGGGGTGACAAAGGGTTTTGTATCCCCTACTAGGGGATTAAGGCTGGGCTGCCCCCTCTCCTCATATATGTTTATTATTTGTGCTGAAGGTTTATCTCGCTTTATTTTGCAAGCTGAGTTTAACAAACAGGTTACTAGTTTCCAATGCTCAAGATTAGGTCTTCCGATCTCCCGCATGTTCTTTGCAGATGACAGTCTGGTTTTTTGTAAAGCCACGTTAGAAGAATGCTCAAATTTTAAGCATCTGCTACACTGTTATGAAAGAGCTACTGGACAGAAGGTGAATCTTAAGAAATCTGCTTTCACTTTCAGTCCCAACACAAAGAAAGATGTCCAGAAATCTTTCATGAAGTTATTTGGCTTAGAACGGATTCATTCTCACAGCAAATATCTGGGACTTCCTTCTATCATTGGAAAAAGCAAGAAATTAGTATTTGACGGTCTTCGTGAATGGGTTTGGAACAAATTACAATCATGGAAGGGTAATTTATTCTCAGTGGGCAGACGGGAAGTGCTTCTAAAGGTAGTGATTCAATCTATCCCTATTTTCGCAATGAATGTCTTTAAAATACCGACTAGGATTTGCGATGAACTCTCAAAGCTAGAAGCTTCTTTCTAGTGGGGAAATAACACAAAGAAACATAAAATGCATTGGATTAATTGGAAGCAAATGTGCTGATCTAAATTGCTTGGAGGGATGGGATTCCGTCAATTATCTCATTTTAATCAGGCACTTGTGGCTAAACAAGCTTGGCGAATTTTGCTAATCTAGATACAGTGGCCGGCCAAATTCTGCGGCACAAATATTATCCTCACTGACATTTCATGTATGCTAAAGTTAAAGAAGATAGCTCATATCTTTGGAAAAGTATTCTGTGGGGACATGAGCTACTGCAAAAAAAAAAAAAAAAAGTCCAATAGAGGATATGTGATGGTAGACGTATTACAGTTTTTTCATTCCCTTGGCTCCCTCATCCCTATTTTTCATGCCTATCTCCCCTTCAAATGGTAATCTTCTCTTGTCTGTTCATGATCTTCTATTACCAGATGGTTCCTAGAATTAGGAAATTATTAAGGAAATATTCTTTACTCCTGATCAAAAAGCTATTGCCCAGCTTCTTGGAGGTTGTCCCAACTCCCAAAATGCCCCAATTTGGCATTTTGACCGTTCAGGTGAATATATGGTCAAATCCAGATACCAATTGGTTATTAACCTAGAGGCAGACCTTTAGGCATATTCTAATCATTTGAATTAGTGGTGGAAGTATTTGTGGAAAGCTAAGCTACCAGCAAAGGTAAATATATGTATATGATGCATTATGAGCTATATCCTTCCAACTAAGTTAAACTTATGGCATATCAAAGTCTCAGGTTCCTTCATATGTGATCGATGTAGAGCTGATAATGAATCAGTGAAGCGTGCTTTGATTTTCTGCGATGCTGTAACAGAGATATGGGATGGGAGTATTTTTCGCCCTTTCATTGTAAACCGGATTGTCTCAGAAGTTGAAGAGATCATTTTGGAAGCAAAGAAGGAATTCAATAGTGAGGAATTTGATCTTTTTTTGGTTCTATTATGGAAATGTTGGAAGGACAGGAATTTGTGGCTCTTTGAGAAAAAGAAATCTCATCCCCAACAATTCCTCATTGGTGCATCAGGTTATCTTGTGGCGTTCAGAGGAGCAGCTGATTCTACTATAGCCACATGTTCTGAAGCTAAGCGCATCTCTCAACGCAAACACAAATGCAAATGGGAAAAGCCGCCCTCTGGTTTTTTAAACATGAATGTTGATGTTTCAGTAAAAGAATATGTCCCTTATTTTACTATTAGGGTGGTGATCCGTAATGATAAGGGTGAGTTGGTTATAGGATTGACACGTGTGTTTTATGAAAATCTGGGTCCTTTTATAGGTGAATGTATGACGGTGCTAGTCGGAATACAAGTAGCTATTGAGGAAGGCCTCTCCATTTCTGCAATCGAGACAGACTCTTCACTGGTAGTTGATGCACTTAATAACCCTAGTACTACAGGTGATGAGACAGTTGTCATTAAAACGATTCTCAACTTAATGTCCACGTTTTCCTTTCGTCCATGTAAGTGGATTAGTTGGAAGGTTAATCGGGCTGCTCATCTTTTTGCTAGATTTGGTTTTGATATGTGTTTTTCTTGTGTGTAGAGAGAGCACCCTCCTGACTTTGTTGTAAAATGTTTACTTGCTGATATGCAATGAAATGGTACTTTGTTAAAAAAAATTAAACAAATACATAATTTAACTATAAATATATATATATATATATTTGGGAAGTTTTTTTTTTTTTTTGGAAAAGATATATATTTGGGTAGTTAAATAAGTACAAAAGATATTTATCCAATTCAATCCCTAAAATCTTGCCTCTTTCTATTTCAAATTCATAATCAACATGAAATGGTAGCTATAATTGACAATCATAATGAATTAAGTCCCTTGATATTTTTTTTCCTCATATTACTTACACATTAATAATTTTTTAGTTAGAATTAAAAAAAAAAACCAGTTTGGTTCGATTTAAGCGGTTTTTGAAATGTCAAAATCTAAATCAAACCATTTTAAGCGGTTTAAAATTTTCTCAAACCAAACCAAGCAATTTCACTTTTCAAATCAAACCAATTCGAACCATTTTCATGGATTGATTTAGTTTTTCGATTTGACAGTTTATTTATTCAGCCATAGTGTAAATGATGGTCAAAAGTTTAAATTTAAAGAAGTTTGTAAACTCACCTTGTATCTTAAGATAAAGTGTAATAAAATCACTAACTATGCTCGAGAAGTAACATAAACAAAGGGTAATAAAATCGCTCATCAAATATTTGAAACGAGGAATGATGATGTTTATTATAACGAAATTATAAATATGTGCGTTGCACGCCTTATATAGAAGGTGAAATAAATATTCATTTATTTAAAGTCGTATTTGGTAATAATATTATAGTGAATTTTGTTAAGAACAGTGATCAAAAAGTTAAAAAAAAAAAAGAATGATACTGCGTTGACGGAGACCAACTTTTCTCATAATAGTATACTAATAAATCTCACGTTAAATGACTTATGGTTTTAAATTCTACCGATTTGAGACGCATAACCATGGCAACATTTGTAACAAATAAAAAAGATTTGCGAGATATTGTGACTTTCAAAGTTACAATCACTAGATTTTTCACCTCATGCGTTGCACGGGCATAATAACAGAAATTTTAAAAAAAAATTAGGGAAGAAAAAAAGATGATGTCCTGATCATTTTCACAGTATAATACTAAAATTGGAATTTTTTTATTGAAGGAAAAAAGTTTTATCCTTATTGTATTTCTAACTATTTCTTTATAATTAATAATAAATATTAAAATAACTATACTTAAAAAAAAGATAATATAGAATTAGTAATCAATTTTCTGTTAAATTTGCACAAAATATAATGTAAGCATGATTAATTAATTTCCACGAAAACAACAGTTGCAATGTATAATTTATGTAACTATACATACTTTCCAAGGAAAAAACCAATCAAACCATAGTCTGTCAAATTTGGCTTTTTATAGATTTAAAATATGTAAAGTATGTTAATTTGAGAATTGTTTTCTTTTTTTTTTTGAAAACAATTAATTCTAGAATTAATGAAGCATGCTTAAAAAAAAATTTCAAATATTTATTATAATATTTCTAGCAAGAGTAGCACATATCCGCGTATGTAAGAGAGAGAGGTAGATCAATTCATAATTTTAATCCATATGTAATAAAATAATCAATTGTGAGTAGAGGGATGGTAAAAAATAAATAAAATTAAGAAAAATGTCAAAAAAAATGAACAAAAATTTACCCACGACCAAGTGGTAGAACATTAATTCAAACTAAAAGTGCAATCAAACTTAAACACAACACGACACCCAAGTGAAATCTTCAATTGAAAGCCTAAAATTAAAAATCAAGAAAGGGGATTAATTAAGAAAATATATTTGTTTTCTTGATTTTCAATTTTAGGTCAAGAAAATGGATTAATTAAGAAAATATGAAAAAATTAATTCAAACATTCTCAAAAAAAAAAAAATAATTCAAATAAAAATTAAAGATAAACAGAGAGATTAAGAACAAAGTCTTACATTAGAAACTTAAAAGTAGAAATCACGAAAATGGATTAAGGAAATAAAAAGAAAATTTATTCAAATCAACAATCAAAGATAAAGAAAGACAAATATTAGAAGATTCAAATTTCTATAGGAAGATTGAAGTCATAATCGGATAAAGATTCGAGGATAACGCACAAAGACGATAAATTAACGAAATTTGAATCCAACACAAACATAACTATAGAAATTAGAAGGTGGATTGGAACATTATAAATTTTGAAAAGGAAAATATAAGGAAAATGAAATGAAGAAGATAATTTAGGAAAAAATAAAAAATATAATTTAACAGATGACGTCATTTGTGACGTCATCATAATCCTTATGAAGCTAGACCATTGGCGAGAAAAACCATACCAGACAAACTTCTCTTATTATTAATGTTGATACCAAATGTGAGGTCAAAGTTAACGGCCTCTAAGTCAAGGAGTTGATCCTCTAGACCACAAGCTGGTGACTTAGCAGCGTAGGCTCATGAGGTCAGCTCCTGAGCTCAAACAGGTTAGCTCATGAGGTCAAGCTGCTGATCTACTGTGAAATTTCGAGAATTCTATAATAGCATTTTGGGATAATAATTGACTCACCTCTAGAATAATGCTAAACCATAAGCAATCGATAAGTAAAATTTGTAATCAGATAGTTAGTAGTGACATTCTATAAGAATTTGAAGATACTTTAATTTGTTTTGACAAGAATAAAATGATTGCTTGAATTTATATTGATACCTCTATCAGTTAGAAGTGATGGCCAAAAGAATGACTAAATCCAATTAGGTAGCAAATTTGGAGCAAAAGAATGCTTAAAAGCAACAATGCGGTACTTAATTAGTATAGTCGAAAATGTAAGGACTTAATTGTAGAGTACATTAAGTAAAGGGATTCATTAAGCAATAAGTTAAAAAATCTAGGGGCACTTGGACACATAAAGAATTTCTCACATGAATTAAATTCAAGACCACTTGGCACTGTGATCGGTGAGAAGAATTCCTAAGCTTCCAATTGGACGTATTCTCATTGGTTATTTGTAAATTATTTAGGGACAATTGGAGCCTTTTTCATAGGTGGAATCCAAAAGTTTTTAGAATATAAATGAGAAATTCGTCCAAAAGTTTTTATGTCGTTTGCATGTCTTGTTCCTCGTTAGTATTTTGATTATTTTGACATATCACAAGAGCTTCCGCCATTGAAATAAAGAAATAACTTGATAATAACAATAGAATAATGAGGGGTGACAATTGTGGTATCAGAGCGACGTTCCAAGGGCCACCATATGCATATCTTACTTGGTGCAAGGCATTCTCCGGTCGGCTTCCAAGTAAGTCACGAATTACTTAGTTATAAGTAGTATATGTACCTGTGTATATTCCTCTAGAGCAAGGTTTATTAGTTACATGGCAATAGTTAAGAGAGATAGAATTTAAGTTTTTTAGTATTTGATATGGATTTACCTTGCTTTTGAATAGTAGTTTGAAAGTGCGGATTGTAAGCTTGCATAAGAAATGACTTTACCAAGTAGTAGAAGGTAGTGCTTAAGGTATAAAAATTAAGTTGTTAAGTCATGGAATGTGGGAGAGAAAATGGTGATCTTTAATTTGGTTTTTAAGTATGGAAGTAACCTTAAGGTATGTTATATGATGCTTATTCACATTAGAGGAATACAAAAGATTACAAAAGAAGCATGAAAAATGGACCAAGGAGGAGAGAGTATGGTTGCCACTACACGTGCGGGAGCCCTGCTTCAGCAGTGTACCCGCCCTGCCCATTCTAATCCAGAGGGACGATAATTGCTGATGTAGGTGCGGGAGCCCTACTTTAGCAGTACGCCCGCCATGCTTGTTCTGTTTCCGAAATGCATTCCCATGCGGCCGCATGGTGCCTTTAAACCCATTTTCTGAAAATTTGCACTGTGGTCCCCAGATTTCCTATTTTCCTGCAGATTGGTCCGAGAAATTTATTTTATGACTTTTAAGCCTTAAATTCTTTTTTTTTTTTTTGCAAAATGGATTCCTATTTTAAATTAAAGATATTTTTGATTATTTTAGTTCAACTTAAGCCTAGTCCTTAGTGTTCCTTTTATTTAGATTTGATCTATAAATTTTTGTATCAATTTCATTATTAATGCTTGGAATTTTTGCCTTTGAACATATAACGGGACCCACCAATATGTAGAATATACTTTGATTTCCATCCTTCACTATCATGTGATTATTAAATTTTTCATTTCTTGACCAAGTCCTTGAAGCATAATTTTGGGAAAATTTGATGATTCATTTAATAGTGCTATATTTTAAGCCGTATTTTAAATTCGTGAGCAGACATAGGAACATGTCTCAGGAAGAGAGTACCAACAATATCATAGAACGATTGACCCAATTGGTGAACCGACAAGCCCGTCAAATTGAGCAATTACTTCAACAAAACTCAAACGGAGAATCGTATCAAAACAAGGACGATAAAAATGATGCCACGAAACGATTCCATCACCTCAAACTCCCTATTTTCGAAGAAGCTAAAGACCCAATTGAAGGGGATAATTGGGTCAGAACAATTGAAAGAATGTTCATTTATGCGTATGTCCCCAACCAAGAAAAAGTAAATTGCTCTACTTTTATGTTAAGACGAAGCACATGTTATTGGTGGGACACTTTGATAAGCATGGGTGAAACCGAAGAAATGACTCGGGAAGAATTTCGTGAGAAATTCTGTGCCAAGTATTTCTCTAGTACTGCCATAAATCATAAGTTAAATGAATTCATCCATCTTAAGCAGAATCAAATGACGGTGGCGGAGTATACTAAAAAATTTGAGGAATTGTCCCGATTTGCTACTCATATGTTGGGAACAACAGAATTAAAAGTAAATCGATTTATTGAAGGTTTGAAGCCCGAATTTGCCAGAGATGTATTGATGTCAGGAATTCAGGGATTAAACTTTGCTGCTGTTATGGATCGGGCACTACTTGCGGAGCAAGCTGAATCAAAAATTATTTGAGCTAGAGAGAGTTGAGCTCGCTATTCCCATGCAAGGTTCAAATAAAAAACAAAAATGGAGCTTTTCAAGAAGAAATGAGAATAAATAAATAAAAGACCTTATCGGAATACGAAAGGCCAAGCCAATGCTAAGAAGTCGAAGACTCAAGGAGAGCCTTCAAGAACTAATCCATCAAGATGCCTACATCTCGACTTGTGCCGAAAAGAATTGGGGCTATGCTATGGGTGCAGCAAGGAGGGATATATGGTTAAAGATTGCTCAACTAATCTGAAGCCCATCAATCCCACATGGAGAGTTTTTGCCATGGTCCAGCTGGATGCACTACTAGCAATGATGTTATTACAGGCACGATCTACATTCATGGTAGATCCCTTATACACTTTATTTGACTCTGATATTATACATTCACTCATTTCTCATAACGTTGTTCAAAATGCAAATTTTGCAATACTTCCAATGTCGTTAAAAATGAATATTAAACTACCTTTCGGAGTAACTTATGTGGCAAAGGATTTCATGTCTAATGCAACAATTCAAATAGGAGATGACATATATCCAGCCAATTTAATCCTCTTTGATCTTGTAGAATTTGATATAATCTTGGGAATAAATTGGCTATCTAAGCATGGGGTGACCATTGATTGCCGAGCTTGAACTTTGAAATTTCCAGAAAAGAATCTCATATCACTCTCCAAGTCCCTAAAATGTACCCGAACAATAATCTCAGCCTTCCAAGCCCATAAACTCCTAAAACATGGCCATTTGGGTTTTTGGGTTAGCCTACATCAAATTAAAGCTGAGAATCTTGTTTCAATTTCATCTTTGCTTGTAGTTCAAGAATTTCCAGACGTATTTCCAGATGACTTGCTCGGATTACCCCCAGATCGTGAGGTTGAATTCAGTATCGAGGTATATCTTGGTACTGAACCAATCTCGAAAGCCCCGTATCGTATGTCACCAACTGAGTTAAAGGAGCTTCAAACTCAGTTAGATGAACTACTCAATAAGGGCTTTATTCGACCTAACACATTTCCTTGGGGTGCACCGGTTCTATTTGTAAAGAAGAATGATGGGT